>JAXCHO010000316.1:0-51218 GCA_036630365.1 Acanthiza pusilla
GGAATTTTGAAAGAAATTAGAGATGCAGGGAAAAAGACTCTAATTACCATAGAGCATGAAGTGGAAACAATTCAAACTGTTTTCAAGCAATTTGAAGGACACTTGTCTCATCATTGGTGGGATGTGCTCTTTGGATGGTGTCCAACAGCAACTGGTGTACTAAATGCCTTGATTCATCCTATTGTTGTATTATTTTCTTTAGCAGGTATTAGTTTCACCCTATCCGTTGTGATGCTTGTTTGGAATTGGAGGATTTTGCGAAAAATAGCCGCTTTAACATGGCTCTCCAAAGCGTATGGCCTAGTCTTAAGGGACGATAGCCATACAGCATGGATAGATGAGGAGGAGTCTCCAAATGGAGTAAAAGAATTTACTCATGGCAAAAGAGAAGTGGGGAATGAAACATAGGGTTTTCTTTTAGGCACTGAAATGTAGAGATTTTAGATAAAAGTTAGTTCTGTTAAAATCAACTAGAATAGACAAGTAATAATCCTAAGAACAGAGGTTCATAGGAGAGCCTAGACAGTTTGCAATCTTGCCCAGATGCAACCTACTCAGAAGCAATAGAAAGAGAGCATTGGGAGTTTTCCAGGGTCAAATGTATTGTCAAAAAGCAATGAAGTAAGAAGGTCACACCGAGGAAGACTCATATTACTTCTTCAAAAGCAGCCCTCAGACTCAAATAAAGACCACCGACCCAATTCCATTGCAGGAACTGCGCATGCATAATGACTTTTTGCTAATTTCCATACAAAGCGGGGAATGGGAGGCGCTTATGCTATGTATATGTATCTGTATTTTAAATATGCATTTTTGTTGTAGATAAGTAAGTTCTGTGTTGCATTGTTACTTTGGAGCTGTGCGTTTGGGAGCTATCCCTGGAGCTCTCTGGCGCTGAAATAAATATACACTTTCCAACCGTAACAAGTTAGAGAGTCTTTGTCCGTCTCGGTGGATATGGATATTAGATCTATATCAGCATTTTAATAATGCACTCAGAGAAACAGGCAAAGTGGAGATGGTTAAGGAGCATGAATGGCCCGGGGACCGGCAGGGGGAAAGTGTTGCACAGCAACAGACTCCGTGGAACCGATGAAGGAAAAGCTGGCATAGAAGGAAAGGTGTTCTGTGAGGGGTGTGCTGCGCTCTGTCCCTACATAGGAGGGGGATGGAGCCCGGGCTGGCCCCCCCAATTGGAGAGGGACGGAGACCCCCTTTGGCCCGGCAAAGGTGAGGAGAGTGGAGAAGCTGACGATCATCATGGTGTGGTGTGAGAGGGAAGGGGACATCCCCCCCAAGCCCTTCCCAAGCATCCCCGGGGCGAGAGGGACGGAGACCCCTCGAGCACCCGCTGGGGTGCAGACAAGATAAAATGGGCAGAAATTCAACCTAACAACACCTAAAATGCTTTGACTGATATTTGCTCTCCCAAGGAGTCACTTGTGACAAAAATGCAAACAAATTGCAAAACCCTGGTCCTTGCCGTGGGAGAGGAGGACAGAGAGCCCCGGGCTCCCAAAAAGGGAGAGAGGACAGAGGTCCTCTAAGCCCCACAGGGGAAAGGGTAATGGAGAGCCCTAAGGTGTCTGCATAGGGGAGAGGAGGATGAAGAGCTCCTGTCAAGCACAAAGGCAAGATGAGGATGGAGAGGCCACTGGCCACCCCAAAAGAGAGGAGGATGGAGAATGTCCTGCCCCCCGAAAGCTAAGGGCAAAGGGAGCCCCAGAGCCGAGTGAGTTCTCATGAGATGTCAGCTAGCAGTACATGCCAGATCCTAATTCTGAGCTGAGCAGTTTCAGTAGAAGTCAGGATAATACGTGTTTTTCTAAGTACCATGAAAATTGGAATTGAAGAAAAACAGAGCTGGAGCTCAAGAACCCAAACCAAATGTAGACAGTTAATTGGCATTGACTTCAAAATGGAATAACGAGGCGCCTGAGTCCCACAGGCCTATGTCTGAGCTCTGATGTTTATTATTTGCATTTCCTGAATAATGTTATCCTTTTTATACAATGGGATAGCAAGGGGATGAAAAGTCACAGCAATTTCTTCTCAATGTCTCTTTTTGATTGTCTGTTTCCAGCCAAGAAGATATGTTGTCTGCTCTTTGAAGGAAGGGTCCACGGGTGAGAATGACACCCCCGCCGGCCCCGCCCCCCTGCGGCCCCGCCCCGCGCCCGAGGCAGGCGCAGTCCCCGCCCATCATCGAACCCTCCGCCTCTCGACCAATCAGATGGCTCGGTCACGTTCTGACCCCGCCCCCTCTGTCAGCGATTCGTCACAATGGCTTGGAAGGTTGGCTTGGGCGCCTGCATTGTGGTGTCACTCGACTGCCATTGGCTGTGGCTGAGGGGGCGTGGCTCATGGCGCCTATATAAAGGGAGGCGCGGGGCGGTGGGGTGAGTGCGGCGTGGGCGGCAGGCGGAGAGCGGCGCTGGTGGAGAGCAGCGGAGCGGGCGGAGAGCAGCGGAGCTCGGCGGGCTCGGCCCCGCAGCGCTGGAGCCCCGGGAGCGGCCCTGGCCCTCAACGCCGCGAGCCTGGGGCGCCGGGATTGGGGTGTGGGGGTGGCTGCTTGGGTGGGAGTGGTGCGGCGCTTGTCGCCGCTGCCGCTCTTGGGTACCCGCGGCGGCATGGCTCCCAATGGGAGGGGGACGGAGGCGGAGCCGGCCCTCCAAAATTGGAGTGGGGCGGAGAGCACCCCCGGCCCGGCACAGGTAAGTAGGTATTGGAGAAGCGGCGGGCCAGGAGGACGGAGATCGCGCCGGCCCTCCCAAATCGGAGGCGGGCGGAGGGCAGCCCGGCCCGGCCCAGGTAAGTAGGATGGGGAGCCGCCGGGGCTGCGAGAGCGGCGACTGCGCCGGCCCCGCCCGCAATTGGAGAGGGACGGAGAGCGCCGTCGGCGCGGCCAAGGTAAGGAGAGTGTTGGACGTGGCGATCGTCGTGCGGGATGGGAGGGACAGGGACACTCCCCCCACAGCCCGAGCCCCTCCAAGCATCCCCTCGGGTGAGAGGGATGGAGACCTCTCGATCCCCCCCCACCCCCCCCCACCCCCCCCCAGCACCATAGAAATAAAAATTGTCCGAAATAAAATGTAACAACTCGTCAAATGGTTTGCTGATAATTGCTCTCTCGGTGAGCCAGGACTGCCTGGAAACCATCAAAGCTACCTACTGCAGTCGCCCTGATCTGAAGGATACCCCTCTCGAAGATGCTGAGACCTGGTTCAGCTGTGTCATCAGTGGGAAAAGACACGGCTGGGTATGCAGTGAGAAGGAAGGAAGGAAGGAAGGAAGGAAGGAAGGAAGGAAGGAATGGTGCGGAAGGAAGGAAGGAAGGAAGGAAGGAAGGAAGGAAGGAAGGAAGGAAGGAAGGAAGGAAGGAAGGAAGGAAGGAAGGAAGGAAGGAATGGTGCGGAAGGAAGGAAGGAAGGAATGGTGCGGAAGGAAGGAAGGAAGGAAGGAAGGAAGGAAGGAAGGAAGGAAGGAAGGAAGGAAGGAAGGAAGGAATGGTGCGGAAGGAAGGAAGGAAGGAAGGAAGGAATGAAAGCCGGGAACTGGATGGGCCAGTACATGATGTACAACGTGGAGATTATGTGTATGTTAAGTCTTTTGCAGGGAAGACCCTAGAAGCGTAGTGGGAGGGACCGTTCCAAGTGCTCCTCACGACCTTCGCTGCGATCAAGGTCAAGGAACAGAAAGCCTGGATTCACCATTCCCGAGTGAAGAAGGCGCTTGACAGAATTTGGAGAGTAACAGCGGGTGAAGATGAACTGAAGCTGAAGCTGACCCAAGAAAGTGAATAGTGGACTTGTAGGTGTTATGAACATAATGTGTAAAGTGAGAATTTTAGTAGTCCTTGTCATAATTGTGACAGGAATCAAGGCAACAGCACTCAGGTCCAATGCAAGAGGAATATACGGATGCCAAGGGAAGGCATATGATCCACACTCCCGAAAGGCTGTGAACAAGATGCTCAGAGTTACAAATGCACGTGTATGAGAAGGGTAAAATATTCTAGGTTGTGAATATGCTTTTGTGCAGGATGGGTTCTGTGAGACTTCTCAAACACCCATGGAAGTCATCCGACTTGGCCCTGAATGTTGTGACAAATGCTTGAGTACGTGCCCTGAGTTCAGATTTAAAATAGAGGGGTGTGCAAAAAGAGCCTATTTCATTGACTTTAAGCTCACCCAAATTTGTACAGAGCCCTATGAAAATCAAGGTGAAGTAAGCAGAGCAGCACCAAGAAAAGTCAAGAGCACGATTCAGGCATCCAAAAAGAGGCAGTCCCTAGTTGCCAGAGTTCTGAAAATTGGGCCATATGCTATGAAGAAAACTGGACTTCAAAAGCTGTAAACTAACCTGGAATGGTCCTTAGAAAGAGTAGAATGGGGATGCAAGTAAAGGTATCTGCCATTGGGCCAGAGTGTGCCCCCTTTCTCAAAAATCCCTCTACAGACTGGAGCAATTGGCTGTGACACGGTATACCTTATAACTTCAAAACTCAAAGGGACCTTACAGGAGTGTTGGGGACAGGATTGGGAGTCGTAAATGCAATTGATTCAGAAGTATTAATGAACAAATTGGCCACAGTGGGGAGTGACTTAGTTAAATTACAGCAGCCATTGCAATCTTCCTTGCTGGCTTTAGGTAATGATCATTGGAAATTGTCCAAAGTATTGCCAGAGTGGGAGAGCACGGAAGAACTGGACCATGAAGTAATGATCAATGCTCTCGGTGTAGCCAGCAAAAATATTTCCTTAGCCCTTGGCTGCGCTCGAGCACAACTATGGGTGTAATCTGTAGCTGCTTCAGTTATCGGAGAAGGTGAAGTAGGGATCTTCCCCGTTGAAATTGATAAAATTGTTTGGGACAATGCCTCTGAAATTGAAAAAGAACTTCAGTCTTGGTGGGTTTTAGTCAATTTTACATATGAGCCCGTGACAAATATAGTCACAGCCTTTGTCCTGACTATTCATAATGCGTCAGTTAGCCTGATCTATCCAATAATTCCTCTAGGATTAAATCATCAAGGAACTGTACTATACCCCTCTAAACATAAAACATGGGCACAAGAGAATAAAGGACAATGGCAAAGCATCAACCTAGAATCTTGCTCAATGAAAGAGCAGTTAGGATACATCTGTGAAGGAATCCCAGAAGAAGACAAAGATACTTGCTTAGATCCAGATCAAAGCATTTGTCACTTTGAAGTGCATTCGGTCAAGCAAACGACTCGGCTGGTGTGTGCTGGACAAGGTTGTGTCTGTCTCAGGACAGCATGTCCCACCATAATGGTAGACAAGCTGGTTGTAAATGAGACTCAATTCAATTTATGCATTTGCAACTCCACAAAAGTTGAAGGATGTGACTTTTCCTATCAGGCACCTGTAATATCACAGCAGTATGTAAAGGCGAGCCTGACTACCGTGCAGGAAATCTTGCCAGTGCCTGTTGTAGCGGGGGCACGGGTCAATCACACGCAGACCAATGTGATCGGTGAAAACCGTTTATTACAGATCAGAAGGCTACTTATATACATCTTCTACTTCTCTATATCTAAGCAGTAGATTGGTTACTAGCTACTTGTTTACACATCTAAACGAATCACTTAGAGCGATGGTGAGCTGTCATACAAACGCTGCTTCTGTTGGCTCTGCTAAGCTAATGCTGGATTGTGCACATCTCACTGCCCTGCCTATTAAAAACACCCAACATATCCCCCGTTTTCTTTTTGCACAAGCCAGGCCTGATTGGTGTATTTTTCTATCACTCTGTGAATTAGCATAGAGCAGCATTGCAAAGCACAGCAAAACAACATTTTGAAAGTTATTATTATCAAAAGCAACAACAACACTGTCTTACACAAATTCTTGAGCTCCTCAATGATTCTTCAGCTTTGAGCAACCTTTCTACTTTAACTCGTTACTATACGGTTACTTAAAATAATTTCTCTAGCAAGTACTACTTTAGTGAATTGAAACTGTGAAAACAATATACACCGTTGCTCTAAAGTCTCTGTCAAGCTCAAATCTTTGATTAAAGAGTCCATGGTTTCTTCTGAACTCTGGTTCTTGATTCTGATCAGGTGAGTAGGTAATTGCTTTGAACCTGTTGGTGATAGAACACATGCATACTCCCTTCTCTAGGTTAACAGGTTACTTGAGCTTTGGTATTACGTGTTATTACACACTCACTTGTGGGTTTTGCATTATGAGCGAAGGAGATAAAGGCAACAGGTGCAACTACAGGTGCAATACATAAGAGAAAGAGAACAGTACTTCAAAAGTACACAGATTATTAACCATTTAGCTACTAGCTACTACCCAGAGTCTACAATCACTGGAGAGTCCCATTTTACAGGCGAGACCTGAAGACCTTTCCCGGGCAAGGCTCTCAAGTTTACCTGAAAGGGGTTCCAGTTCTTATCAAGCCGAATTGGTGAGCCAAAATGACTCAATTGCAGTTTTAGGGTAGAAACATCTGGGATTAAAGATTCAGTACCCGATCAGCTTAGGGCCAGGGCTTGGCCAGAGCCTAGGCCTTGACTGAGAGGGTGTCTCTAAACCATCTGACAAAGAAGTCTCTATTAATATCAATTTTTTTAAAACTATACACTTCTTACAGATAACTACACAGGGTTATGTGAAAATTTATCATTGTCAATTTAGTTTTAACTAAATAATCAATGGTACCATAAACAAACTACAAATAGTTGTGAACAAAGGAATACATATGTGTAGCATCAAATAATATCTTTTGGATAATGCTCTCTATAAAAGCTTAGTAAATTCATATCATTACATTAACAACACCTCTAGAATTGTTAATACAGTAACAGTAACTGTTCTGAAAAAGTGAGATTATGTTTTCTACACATCTATGCATGTGACAGTAAAGCAAAATGAAAACAAGAGAGAAGCACTAAGCATCTTACAATTAATAATATTCATGATTTGAAATTGATGTTCATTCTTCTCTGTTACCTACAGAAGATAAAGCTGCAAAAGTTGTTATAGTCATCTTGATTGACTAATGTAGAACATTCAGAACCATAGGATTTGTGATGAAATTAAGGATTTGAACAAATTGCATCTTCAGTTACTTGTCTTACCAATGAACATTTCAGTTGACTTTATCTTGTCTCTATAGCAAAGGAACTGTAAAGAAAAAGAACTGTAAAGAACACTTTTCCCTGTTTCCCCCTCTTTTTTTTTTTTTTTTTTTTTATGTTTTCTTTTGTTCTGTTTTGCTTTGTGTTGTCTTGTTTTGCTTGTTTTGACAGAACTTTAATTTTGCTTAAAACTAAGATAAATCTAACAGAGTTTAAAGTCAATAATTGAAAGTGAAGAGAAATTAATGTTAAGCACTTAAAAAATAAGTTTTATCTCATAGGCGCCTCTACCTAGATTTACATGCCGGCAAAATACAAATTAACGCAGACAATTCACACACACGCACAAGGAAACAAAAGCTGACTTGATTTTGCTAAAGTTCCCACTGACTCTTAGGCCACAAAATGCTTTACAGAATTGGCCTCAGGATGCTACTCTGCCAGTTCTGGCTTTGAGGCAGCAAGTTACACCCCTCTGCCAGCTGTTACAAATTCACTGAACAACATCACCACTCACAAACATAGAAATTTTCTTCACTAGACCACAAGCGTCTGTTTTCTCTTTTCTTTCTTTCAGAGGTTACTAAAATTTAACTTCTTAATCGAACTGAAAATCAACAGACTTTACATAAATTTTGATCAACTTAAAGTTGACAGGTCTGACTTATAAACTCAGAATACAGAAAAGACTAGAACAACATTCTTAGTACATTTGCTGCAGCATACCTGTGGAAAGAAAAAACAAATCTTTTGAATTAGAGAAGTAGTCACTCTGGATGCCTCTGCAAGCGTTTAACTCTAAATCTACTAAACTAGATATAAGGTTAAGGGTACACTTTGAGAGTTTCAGATACAGCAGAACTCAACCCATTTTGACCTCTCCCGTATAAGAAACTACTGAAAATTCATCATACAGCAGTTAAACATCAGCAAATAATATCAAGAAAAATAACTGAGTTGTAAATGAAATAGCAGCAACATAGAACTTTAGAGGGTAGGATTAACTGGAAAGAAATTTAAAGTGTGGTAGATTTATAGTCGTGTTGAAAATGCCTGTTTAACAGTCAGTACTCCTCTGAGATAAGTGTAAGTTTACTAAGATGCTTTCGAGGTGCAGCTTTACTCACAGGGGTGACAGTGTACATCTTGGAAAATTGCATCTAAAACCTGCTTAATTCGCAGATGGTAAGACAGCTGTCTGTAAATATAAATACAATAGGTTTGAGATGTAAAGACGACATCAAGGACTGAAACTATTCTGATGTTAAGTTCATATGCAAGCTATAGGTGACAAGGAAGAACAAGCACATTTACATCTCTGAACAGCTGTACTAGCTGGAAATGTTGTCACATGTATTTATGGCAAAACAGTCACATTTAAATTGTTTTATTAAAGCTGTGTATGCAACCAGGTAAAGCTAGCACTACACTTTTTACAGTAGAAAACCATGAGCTAATTATAGTCGATTCTTAAAAGTTTCTGCAGATAACAAATAGGGAGTCAGGCATAGCAGGATTTAAAGTTAATTGCTGTAGCTATGCATCTTGTCCAATGTGAATGTATGCTGAGTAAGACTAAAAAAAAAAATCAAAAAAAAAACCACTGAGTTGATGCATCGACATATAAGTATAAATGATGCTTTGAGGAAACAACCTGAAAATTTCACTTTGGACTTTGCTAATTTTGTATGGGATATAACTGTGCTGTGTTTAATTATGTTTTAGTATTTGGGTTGTTCCAGGCAGCTCAAGGAATCTGAAGGCCAAACAGCAGGACTGGTGCCAAGCTAGGTAGAAAACAAGATAAATTTTTTCCTGTGGGAAAAAACAAGTTTTATCAGAGTTGGATAATGTTAGAACTTCAACAGAAAGCTTGTAAAAGTCCTTAAAGGAAACATACACAGTGAGAAAGCGAGAGGGGGCTTGCTGCCATGATTTAAGGCAGAATGTCATAGTTCACATTCCAATTCTGTGGAATAAGATAAGATGTGTAGGGAAAAGTCAAGTAACTTAACAATCTACACAAGACTTTCAGAGCATAAAAGAGACACATAAAACACTTTCTAAACCCTCTCATTTAACCAAGCTGTTATCATTACTGCTGTCTGGTTTTGAAAAGTTGGAAACAAATTCAAAATACAACTCAGATACACTAATTAAAAAGGCACTTTGAAGAGTGGAAGCGGCAGGTAACTGCTGTTTCTTCTGTGTTGCTTCCCGAGATGGCTCTGCCAGGGTAACTGGACAGGTCGCACGGTCAGTAAAGTAGCCGCAGTGGGGGAGCTGTCAGCACGGGTTGTTGGGGGTCGAAGCTGTGAGCACTGCGCAGCTCCCGGGGGGAGAGATGTTAACTTCAAAGTAGATCTTCAAGTAGGGGAGAAAGTCAGAGAAGGTGTACGATTTGTTCATGGGTGAAGCAGGTCTAGCAGGTAGACTAAGAGGTATCGCTTGCAAGGTTTCTGCTAAATCTCGGATGACAATTAAAAAATCAGTAGAGGTCAACGGACCAGCCTCGACCTCCCCTTGAGAGGGGGATTGGGGATCAGCCTCTACGAGGCTGCGTCCTTGGCCTTGGCAGCCTCCGGTGATGAGGGTGGCGGGGGGGGAGCTACTGGCACGATGGCTTCAGGTTGAGGCGTGGGGGGAGCCGCTGGCACGACACTTGTTGGCTGAATAGCCAGGGGAAGCTGCTGGTACGGCAGTCGTTGGCTGCGATCCAAGGGGGGCACTTCGCAGGGACAGTTGGGGGCTTGAGAAGACATACGGACTGTTTACGGGTGAAGGGTCCTTAGGAGATTAATCTAAGGTTATTGCCTGTAGGGTCTTTGTTAGATCTTGAATCACAGCGGACAGATCGGGAGGAGTCGGAGGAGTCAGAGGACCAGCCTTGATCTCCGCTCTAGGAGGGGGTGCTCTCTCCCCCTCCTCGCCTCTGACATCATCAGGGCCTTGAGAGGAGGGTCGGGAGTTGGAGGGTCGGGAGTTGGAGGATCGGGAGTTGGAGTCTCTATGAGAGACCCTGGCCTCGGCCCCGGGCACCTCTGGTGGTGGGAGTGGCGCAGCCACCGGTGGTGGTGGTGACGGGGGGAAGGGAGCATCAACATCCACCCCTGTCGCCGTTGGGAGGGGCGAACAAGATGAAGGGGGGCGGCGGGATCGGGCGGGGGAGAACCGGCACTCGCGAGGGAATGTCCAGCTGGGTCGAAAACAAGTTATTGATGGGAAAAGCCTGTGGGGCCTCTGCAGGGGGTGGGTCGAGAGTTGATGCTGCAGCGGCAGCCGCCTGTTTCTCCGCTTTCATAACACGCAAAACATCAATTATGGTCTTCCAAAGAGGAGCATACTTTGTAGCCTCCTTCACTCCCTTCTCCCCTGCAGCTATAATATTCCAGAGTGCTGTTCCGATTGCCTCCCAGGTGCTGATCTCAAAAGCTACCGAAGCACCCGATATCAAGTCCTGCTCCCACACCCAGCTAAGAAAGCTTTTCAAAGTCGAGGCATCAAATTTCTGCTCTCTCTTAGAGAGAATTAGTTGGAGGAGGTTTAGGACCTTGTCCCGTTCATGATGGTCCCGCCCCATCTCCCCCTGCAGCCGCTCACCTCTTATCGGTGAGATTCCACGTCGTCTTGACGTTTCGCGGAGCTCCGTCTTAATAATTCATCCTGCACGGGACTGCAGGGAAAGTTCAGGCCTGAGAAGGGGTCATCCTGCCGGGGCTTGCAGGGAAATACGACTGCCTTCCCCGCACCCCGTGCGCACGTAGCAGTTCGTTACGAACGAATTCGGGCACTTCGGGGTCACCATTATGTTGTAGCGGGGGCACGGGTCAATCACACGCAGACCAATGTGATCGGTGAAAACCGTTTATTACAGATCAGAAGGCTACTTATATACATCTTCTACTTCTCTATATCTAAGCAGTAGATTGGTTACTAGCTACTTGTTTACACATCTAAACGAATCACTTAGAGCGATGGTGAGCTGTCATACAAACGCTGCTTCTGTTGGCTCTGCTAAGCTAATGCTGGATTGTGCACATCTCACTGCCCTGCCTATTAAAAACACCCAACAAGTGCCCATAGGAATGAGCTTGACACTAGTCAGCCAACTGCGAAAACACCCCGAATTACAAGGAATTTTGAAAGAAATTAGAGATGCAGGGAAAAAGACTCTAATTACCATAGAGCATGAAGTGGAAACAATTCAAACTGTTTTCAAGCAATTTGAAGGACACTTGTCTCATCATTGGTGGGATGTGCTCTTTGGATGGTGTCCAACAGCAACTGGTGTACTAAATGCCTTGATTCATCCTATTGTTGTATTATTTTCTTTAGCAGGTATTAGTTTCACCCTATCCGTTGTGATGCTTGTTTGGAATTGGAGGATTTTGCGAAAAATAGCCGCTTTAACATGGCTCTCCAAAGCGTATGGCCTAGTCTTAAGGGACGATAGCCATACAGCATGGATAGATGAGGAGGAGTCTCCAAATGGAGTAAAAGAATTTACTCATGGCAAAAGAGAAGTGGGGAATGAAACATAGGGTTTTCTTTTAGGCACTGAAATGTAGAGATTTTAGATAAAAGTTAGTTCTGTTAAAATCAACTAGAATAGACAAGTAATAATCCTAAGAACAGAGGTTCATAGGAGAGCCTAGACAGTTTGCAATCTTGCCCAGATGCAACCTACTCAGAAGCAATAGAAAGAGAGCATTGGGAGTTTTCCAGGGTCAAATGTATTGTCAAAAAGCAATGAAGTAAGAAGGTCACACCGAGGAAGACTCATATTACTTCTTCAAAAGCAGCCCTCAGACTCAAATAAAGACCACCGACCCAATTCCATTGCAGGAACTGCGCATGCATAATGACTTTTTGCTAATTTCCATACAAAGCGGGGAATGGGAGGCGCTTATGCTATGTATATGTATCTGTATTTTAAATATGCATTTTTGTTGTAGATAAGTAAGTTCTGTGTTGCATTGTTACTTTGGAGCTGTGCGTTTGGGAGCTATCCCTGGAGCTCTCTGGCGCTGAAATAAATATACACTTTCCAACCGTAACAAGTTAGAGAGTCTTTGTCCGTCTCGGTGGATATGGATATTAGATCTATATCAGCATTTTAATAATGCACTCAGAGAAACAGGCAAAGTGGAGATGGTTAAGGAGCATGAATGGCCCGGGGACCGGCAGGGGGAAAGTGTTGCACAGCAACAGACTCCGTGGAACCGATGAAGGAAAAGCTGGCATAGAAGGAAAGGTGTTCTGTGAGGGGTGTGCTGCGCTCTGTCCCTACATAGGAGGGGGATGGAGCCCGGGCTGGCCCCCCCAATTGGAGAGGGACGGAGACCCCCTTTGGCCCGGCAAAGGTGAGGAGAGTGGAGAAGCTGACGATCATCATGGTGTGGTGTGAGAGGGAAGGGGACATCCCCCCCAAGCCCTTCCCAAGCATCCCCGGGGCGAGAGGGACGGAGACCCCTCGAGCACCCGCTGGGGTGCAGACAAGATAAAATGGGCAGAAATTCAACCTAACAACACCTAAAATGCTTTGACTGATATTTGCTCTCCCAAGGAGTCACTTGTGACAAAAATGCAAACAAATTGCAAAACCCTGGTCCTTGCCGTGGGAGAGGAGGACAGAGAGCCCCGGGCTCCCAAAAAGGGAGAGAGGACAGAGGTCCCCTAAGCCCCACAGGGGAAAGGGTAATGGAGAGCCCTAAGGTGTCTGCATAGGGGAGAGGAGGATGAAGAGCTCCTGGCAAGCACAAAGGCAAGATGAGGATGGAGAGGCCACTGGCCACCCCAAAAGAGAGGAGGATGGAGAATGTCCTGCCCCCCGAAAGCTAAGGGCAAAGGGAGCCCCAGAGCCGAGTGAGTTCTCATGAGATGTCAGCTAGCAGTACATGCCAGATCCTAATTCTGAGCTGAGCAGTTTCAGTAGAAGTCAGGATAATACGTGTTTTTCGAAGTACCATGAAAATTGGAATTGAAGAAAAACAGAGCTGGAGCTCAAGAACCCAAACCAAATGTAGACAGTTAATTGGCATTGACTTCAAAATGGAATAACGAGGCGCCTGAGTCCCACAGGCCTATGTCTGAGCTCTGATGTTTATTATTTGCATTTCCTGAATAATGTTATCCTTTTTATACAATGGGATAGCAAGGGGATGAAAAGTCACAGCAATTTCTTCTCAATGTCTCTTTTTGATTGTCTGTTTCCAGCCAAGAAGATATGTTGTCTGCTCTTTGAAGGAAGGGTCCACGGGTGAGAATGACACCCCCGCCGGCCCCGCCCCCCTGCGGCCCCGCCCCGCGCCCGAGGCAGGCGCAGTCCCCGCCCATCATCGAACCCTCCGCCTCTCGACCAATCAGATGGCTCGGTCACGTTCTGACCCCGCCCCCTCTGTCAGCGATTCGTCACAATGGCTTGGAAGGTTGGCTTGGGCGCCTGCATTGTGGTGTCACTCGACTGCCATTGGCTGTGGCTGAGGGGGCGTGGCTCATGGCGCCTATATAAAGGGAGGCGCGGGGCGGTGGGGTGAGTGCGGCGTGGGCGGCAGGCGGAGAGCGGCGCTGGTGGAGAGCAGCGGAGCGGGCGGAGAGCAGCGGAGCTCGGCGGGCTCGGCCCCGCAGCGCTGGAGCCCCGGGAGCGGCCCTGGCCCTCAACGCCGCGAGCCTGGGGCGCCGGGATTGGGGTGTGGGGGTGGCTGCTTGGGTGGGAGTGGTGCGGCGCTTGTCGCCGCTGCCGCTCTTGGGTAGCCGCGGCGGCATGGCTCCCAATGGGAGGGGGACGGAGGCGGAGCCGGCCCTCCAAAATTGGAGTGGGGCGGAGAGCACCCCCGGCCCGGCACAGGTAAGTAGGTATTGGAGAAGCGGCGGGCCAGGAGGACGGAGATCGCGCCGGCCCTCCCAAATCGGAGGCGGGCGGAGGGCAGCCCGGCCCGGCCCAGGTAAGTAGGATGGAGAGCCGCCGGGGCTGCGAGAGCGGCGACTGCGCCGGCCCCGCCCGCAATTGGAGAGGGACGGAGAGCGCCGTCGGCGCGGCCAAGGTAAGGAGAGTGTTGGACGTGGCGATCGTCGTGCGGGATGGGAGGGACAGGGACACTCCCCCCACAGCCCGAGCCCCTCCAAGCATCCCCTCGGGTGAGAGGGATGGAGACCTCTCGATCCCCCCCCACCCCCCCCCACCCCCCCCCAGCACCATAGAAATAAAAATTGTCCGAAATAAAATGTAACAACTCGTCAAATGGTTTGCTGATAATTGCTCTCTCGGTGAGCCAGGACTGCCTGGAAACCATCAAAGCTACCTACTGCAGTCGCCCTGATCTGAAGGATACCCCTCTCGAAGATGCTGAGACCTGGTTCAGCTGTGTCATCAGTGGGAAAAGACACGGCTGGGTATGCAGTGAGAAGGAAGGAAGGAAGGAAGGAAGGAAGGAAGGAAGGAAGGAAGGAAGGAAGGAAGGAAGGAAGGAAGGAAGGAAGGAAGGAAGGAAGGAAGGAAGGAAGGAAGGAAGGAAGGAAGGAAGGAAGAGAGGGAGGGAGGGAGGGAGGGAGGAAGGAAGGAAGGAAGGAAGGAAGGAAGGAAGGAATGGTGCGGAAGGAAGGAAGGAAGGAAGGAAGGAAGGAATGGTGCGGAAGGAAGGAAGGAAGGAAGGAAGGAATGGTGCGGAAGGAAGGAAGGAAGGAATGGTGCGGAAGGAAGGAAGGAAGGAAGGAAGGAAGGAAGGAAGGAATGGTGAGGAAGGAAGGAAGGAAGGAATGGTGCGGAAGGAAGGAAGGAAGGAATGGTGCGGAAGGAAGGAAGGAAGGAATGGTGCGGAAGGAAGGAATGGTGCGGAAGGAAGGAAGGAAGGAATGGTGCGGAAGGAAGGAAGGAAGGAAGGAAGGAAGGAAGGAAGGAAGGAAGGAAGGAAAGCCGGGAACTGGATGGGCCAGTACATGATGTACAACGTGGAGATTATGTGTATGTTAAGTCTTTTGCAGGGAAGACCCTAGAAGCGTAGTGGGAGGGACCGTTCCAAGTGCTCCTCACGACCTTCGCTGCGATCAAGGTCAAGGAACAGAAAGCCTGGATTCACCATTCCCGAGTGAAGAAGGCGCTTGACAGAATTTGGAGAGTAACAGCGGGTGAAGATGAACTGAAGCTGAAGCTGACCCAAGAAAGTGAATAGTGGACTTGTAGGTGTTATGAACATAATGTGTAAAGTGAGAATTTTAGTAGTCCTTGTCATAATTGTGACAGGAATCAAGGCAACAGCACTCAGGTCCAATGCAAGAGGAGTATACGGATGCCAAGGGAAGGCATATGATCCACACTCCCGAAAGGCTGTGAACAAGATGCTCAGAGTTACAAATGCACGTGTATGAGAAGGGTAAAATATTCTAGGTTGTGAATATGCTTTTGTGCAGGATGGGTTCTGTGAGACTTCTCAAACACCCATGGAAGTCATCCGACTTGGCCCTGAATGTTGTGACAAATGCTTGAGTACGTGCCCTGAGTTCAGATTTAAAATAGAGGGGTGTGCAAAAAGAGCCTATTTCATTGACTTTAAGCTCACCCAAATTTGTACAGAGCCCTATGAAAATCAAGGTGAAGTAAGCAGAGCAGCACCAAGAAAAGTCAAGAGCACGATTCAGGCATCCAAAAAGAGGCAGTCCCTAGTTGCCAGAGTTCTGAAAATTGGGCCATATGCTATGAAGAAAACTGGACTTCAAAAGCTGTAAACTAACCTGGAATGGTCCTTAGAAAGAGTAGAATGGGGATGCAAGTAAAGGTATCTGCCATTGGGCCAGAGTGTGCCCCCTTTCTCAAAAATCCCTCTACAGACTGGAGCAATTGGCTGTGACACGGTATACCTTATAACTTCAAAACTCAAAGGGACCTTACAGGAGTGTTGGGGACAGGATTGGGAGTCGTAAATGCAATTGATTCAGAAGTATTAATGAACAAATTGGCCACAGTGGGGAGTGACTTAGTTAAATTACAGCAGCCATTGCAATCTTCCTTGCTGGCTTTAGGTAATGATCATTGGAAATTGTCCAAAGTATTGCCAGAGTGGGAGAGCACGGAAGAACTGGACCATGAAGTAATGATCAATGCTCTCGGTGTAGCCAGCAAAAATATTTCCTTAGCCCTTGGCTGCGCTCGAGCACAACTATGGGTGTAATCTGTAGCTGCTTCAGTTATCGGAGAAGGTGAAGTAGGGATCTTCCCCGTTGAAATTGATAAAATTGTTTGGGACAATGCCTCTGAAATTGAAAAAGAACTTCAGTCTTGGTGGGTTTTAGTCAATTTTACATATGAGCCCGTGACAAATATAGTCACAGCCTTTGTCCTGACTATTCATAATGCGTCAGTTAGCCTGATCTATCCAATAATTCCTCTAGGATTAAATCATCAAGGAACTGTACTATACCCCTCTAAACATAAAACATGGGCACAAGAGAATAAAGGACAATGGCAAAGCATCAACCTAGAATCTTGCTCAATGAAAGAGCAGTTAGGATACATCTGTGAAGGAATCCCAGAAGAAGACAAAGATACTTGCTTAGATCCAGATCAAAGCATTTGTCACTTTGAAGTGCATTCGGTCAAGCAAACGACTCGGCTGGTGTGTGCTGGACAAGGTTGTGTCTGTCTCAGGACAGCATGTCCCACCATAATGGTAGACAAGCTGGTTGTAAATGAGACTCAATTCAATTTATGCATTTGCAACTCCACAAAAGTTGAAGGATGTGACTTTTCCTATCAGGCACCTGTAATATCACAGCAGTATGTAAAGGCGAGCCTGACTACCGTGCAGGAAATCTTGCCAGTGCCCATAGGAATGAGCTTGACACTAGTCAGCCAACTGCGAAAACACCCCGAATTACAAGGAATTTTGAAAGAAATTAGAGATGCAGGGAAAAAGACTCTAATTACCATAGAGCATGAAGTGGAAACAATTCAAACTGTTTTCAAGCAATTTGAAGGACACTTGTCTCATCATTGGTGGGATGTGCTCTTTGGATGGTGTCCAACAGCAACTGGTGTACTAAATGCCTTGATTCATCCTATTGTTGTATTATTTTCTTTAGCAGGTATTAGTTTCACCCTATCCGTTGTGATGCTTGTTTGGAATTGGAGGATTTTGCGAAAAAT
This sequence comes from Acanthiza pusilla, assembly GCA_036630365.1. Taxonomy (NCBI): domain Eukaryota; kingdom Metazoa; phylum Chordata; class Aves; order Passeriformes; family Acanthizidae; genus Acanthiza; species Acanthiza pusilla. The sequence goes on from JAXCHO010000316.1 coordinate 17,253, forward strand.
AGCCGCTTTAACATGGCTCTCCAAAGCGTATGGCCTAGTCTTAAGGGACGATAGCCATACAGCATGGATAGATGAGGAGGAGTCTCCAAATGGAGTAAAAGAATTTACTCATGGCAAAAGAGAAGTGGGGAATGAAACATAGGGTTTTCTTTTAGGCACTGAAATGTAGAGATTTTAGATAAAAGTTAGTTCTGTTAAAATCAACTAGAATAGACAAGTAATAATCCTAAGAACAGAGGTTCATAGGAGAGCCTAGACAGTTTGCAATCTTGCCCAGATGCAACCTACTCAGAAGCAATAGAAAGAGAGCATTGGGAGTTTTCCAGGGTCAAATGTATTGTCAAAAAGCAATGAAGTAAGAAGGTCACACCGAGGAAGACTCATATTACTTCTTCAAAAGCAGCCCTCAGACTCAAATAAAGACCACCGACCCAATTCCATTGCAGGAACTGCGCATGCATAATGACTTTTTGCTAATTTCCATACAAAGCGGGGAATGGGAGGCGCTTATGCTATGTATATGTATCTGTATTTTAAATATGCATTTTTGTTGTAGATAAGTAAGTTCTGTGTTGCATTGTTACTTTGGAGCTGTACGTTTGGGAGCTATCCCTGGAGCTCTCTGGCGCTGAAATAAATATACACTTTCCAACCGTAACAAGTTAGAGAGTCTTTGTCCGTCTCGGTGGATATGGATATTAGATCTATATCAGCATTTTAATAATGCACTCAGAGAAACAGGCAAAGTGGAGATGGTTAAGGAGCATGAATGGCCCGGGGACCGGCAGGGGGAAAGTGTTGCACAGCAACAGACTCCGTGGAACCGATGAAGGAAAAGCTGGCATAGAAGGAAAGGTGTTCTGTGAGGGGTGTGCTGCGCTCTGTCCCTACATAGGAGGGGGATGGAGCCCGGGCTGGCCCCCCCAATTGGAGAGGGACGGAGACCCCCTTTGGCCCGGCAAAGGTGAGGAGAGTGGAGAAGCTGACGATCATCATGGTGTGGTGTGAGAGGGAAGGGGACATCCCCCCCAAGCCCTTCCCAAGCATCCCCGGGGCGAGAGGGACGGAGACCCCTCGAGCACCCGCTGGGGTGCAGACAAGATAAAATGGGCAGAAATTCAACCTAACAACACCTAAAATGCTTTGACTGATATTTGCTCTCCCGAGGAGTCACTTGTGACAAAAATGCAAACAAATTGCAAAACCCTGGTCCTTGCCGTGGGAGAGGAGGACAGAGAGCCCCGGGCTCCCAAAAAGGGAGAGAGGACAGAGGTCCCCTAAGCCCCACAGGGGAAAGGGTAATGGAGAGCCCTAAGGTGTCTGCATAGGGGAGAGGAGGATGAAGAGCTCCTGGCAAGCACAAAGGCAAGATGAGGATGGAGAGGCCACTGGCCACCCCAAAAGAGAGGAGGATGGAGAATGTCCTGCCCCCCGAAAGCTAAGGGCAAAGGGAGCCCCAGAGCCGAGTGAGTTCTCATGAGATGTCAGCTAGCAGTACATGCCAGATCCTAATTCTGAGCTGAGCAGTTTCAGTAGAAGTCAGGATAATACGTGTTTTTCTAAGTACCATGAAAATTGGAATTGAAGAAAAACAGAGCTGGAGCTCAAGAACCCAAACCAAATGTAGACAGTTAATTGGCATTGACTTCAAAATGGAATAACGAGGCGCCTGAGTCCCACAGGCCTATGTCTGAGCTCTGATGTTTATTATTTGCATTTCCTGAATAATGTTATCCTTTTTATACAATGGGATAGCAAGGGGATGAAAAGTCACAGCAATTTCTTCTCAATGTCTCTTTTTGATTGTCTGTTTCCAGCCAAGAAGATATGTTGTCTGCTCTTTGAAGGAAGGGTCCACGGGTGAGAATGACACCCCCGCCGGCCCCGCCCCCCTGCGGCCCCGCCCCGCGCCCGAGGCAGGCGCAGTCCCCGCCCATCATCGAACCCTCCGCCTCTCGACCAATCAGATGGCTCGGTCACGTTCTGACCCCGCCCCCTCTGTCAGCGATTCGTCACAATGGCTTGGAAGGTTGGCTTGGGCGCCTGCATTGTGGTGTCACTCGACTGCCATTGGCTGTGGCTGAGGGGGCGTGGCTCATGGCGCCTATATAAAGGGAGGCGCGGGGCGGTGGGGTGAGTGCGGCGTGGGCGGCAGGCGGAGAGCGGCGGTGGTGGAGAGCAGCGGAGCGGGCGGAGAGCAGCGGAGCTCGGCGGGCTCGGCCCCGCAGCGCTGGAGCCCCGGGAGCGGCCCTGGCCCTCAACGCCGCGAGCCTGGGGCGCCGGGATTGGGGTGTGGGGGTGGCTGCTTGGGTGGGAGTGGTGCGGCGCTTGTCGCCGCTGCCGCTCTTGGGTACCCGCGGCGGCATGGCTCCCAATGGGAGGGGGACGGAGGCGGAGCCGGCCCTCCAAAATTGGAGTGGGGCGGAGAGCACCCCCGGCCCGGCACAGGTAAGTAGGTATTGGAGAAGCGGCGGGCCAGGAGGACGGAGATCGCGCCGGCCCTCCCAAATCGGAGGCGGGCGGAGGGCAGCCCGGCCCGGCCCAGGTAAGTAGGATGGAGAGCCGCCGGGGCTGCGAGAGCGGCGACTGCGCCGGCCCCGCCCGCAATTGGAAAGGGACGGAGAGCGCCGTCGGCGCGGCCAAGGTAAGGAGAGTGTTGGACGTGGCGATCGTCGTGCGGGATGGGAGGGACAGGGACACTCCCCCCACAGCCCGAGCCCCTCCAAGCATCCCCTCGGGTGAGAGCGATGGAGACCTCTCGATCCCCCCCCACCCCCCCCCACCCCCCCCCAGCACCATAGAAATAAAAATTGTCCGAAATAAAATGTAACAACTCGTCAAATGGTTTGCTGATAATTGCTCTCTCGGTGAGCCAGGACTGCCTGGAAACCATCAAAGCTACCTACTGCAGTCGCCCTGATCTGAAGGATACCCCTCTCGAAGATGCTGAGACCTGGTTCAGCTGTGTCATCAGTGGGAAAAGACACGGCTGGGTATGCAGTGAGAAGGAAGGAAGGAAGGAAGGAAGGAAGGAAGGAAGGAAGGAAGGAAGGAAGGAAGGAAGGAAGGAAGGAAGGAAGGAAGGAAGGAAGGAAGGAAGGAAGGAAGGAAGGAAGGAAGGAAGGAAGAGAGGGAGGGAGGGAGGGAGGAAGGAAGGAAGGAAGGAATGGTGCGGAAGGAAGGAAGGAAGGAAGGAAGGAATGGTGCGGAAGGAAGGAAGGAAGGAAGGAAGGAATGGTGCGGAAGGAAGGAAGGAAGGAATGGTGCGGAAGGAAGGAAGGAAGGAAGGAAGGAAGGAAGGAAGGAAGGAAGGAAGGAAGGAAGGAAGGAAGGAAGGAAGGAAGGAAGGAAGGAAGGAAGGAAGGAAGGAAGGAATGGTGCGGAAGGAAGGAAGGAATGGTGCGGAAGGAAGGAAGGAAGGAATGGTGAGGAAGGAAGGAATGGTGCGGAAGGAAGGAAGGAAGGAATGGTGCGGAAGGAAGGAAGGAAGGAATGGTGCGGAAGGAAGGAATGGTGCGGAAGGAAGGAATGGTGCGGAAGGAAGGAAGGAAGGAAGGAAGGAAGGAAGGAAGGAAGGAAGGAAGGAAGGAAGGAAAGCCGGGAACTGGATGGGCCAGTACATGATGTACAACGTTGAGATTATGTGTATGTTAAGTCTTTTGCAGGGAAGACCCTAGAAGCGTAGTGGGAGGGACCGTTCCAAGTGCTCCTCACGACCTTCGCTGCGATCAAGGTCAAGGAACAGAAAGCCTGGATTCACCATTCCCGAGTGAAGAAGGCGCTTGACAGAATTTGGAGAGTAACAGCGGGTGAAGATGAACTGAAGCTGAAGCTGACCCAAGAAAGTGAATAGTGGACTTGTAGGTGTTATGAACATAATGTGTAAAGTGAGAATTTTAGTAGTCCTTGTCATAATTGTGACAGGAATCAAGGCAACAGCACTCAGGTCCAGTGCAAGAGGAGTATACGGATGCCAAGGGAAGGCATATGATCCACACTCCCGAAAGGCTGTGAACAAGATGCTCAGAGTTACAAATGCACGTGTATGAGAAGGGTAAAATATTCTAGGTTGTGAATATGCTTTTGTGCAGGATGGGTTCTGTGAGACTTCTCAAACACCCATGGAAGTCATCCGACTTGGCCCTGAATGTTGTGACAAATGCTTGAGTACGTGCCCTGAGTTCAGATTTAAAATAGAGGGGTGTGCAAAAAGAGCCTATTTCATTGACTTTAAGCTCACCCAAATTTGTACAGAGCCCTATGAAAATCAAGGTGAAGTAAGCAGAGCAGCACCAAGAAAAGTCAAGAGCACGATTCAGGCATCCAAAAAGAGGCAGTCCCTAGTTGCCAGAGTTCTGAAAATTGGGCCATATGCTATGAAGAAAACTGGACTTCAAAAGCTGTAAACTAACCTGGAATGGTCCTTAGAAAGAGTAGAATGGGGATGCAAGTAAAGGTATCTGCCATTGGGCCAGAGTGTGCCCCCTTTCTCAAAAATCCCTCTACAGACTGGAGCAATTGGCTGTGACACGGTATACCTTATAACTTCAAAACTCAAAGGGACCTTACAGGAGTGTTGGGGACAGGATTGGGAGTCGTAAATGCAATTGATTCAGAAGTATTAATGAACAAATTGGCCACAGTGGGGAGTGACTTAGTTAAATTACAGCAGCCATTGCAATCTTCCTTGCTGGCTTTAGGTAATGATCATTGGAAATTGTCCAAAGTATTGCCAGAGTGGGAGAGCACGGAAGAACTGGACCATGAAGTAATGATCAATGCTCTCGGTGTAGCCAGCAAAAATATTTCCTTAGCCCTTGGCTGCGCTCGAGCACAACTATGGGTGTAATCTGTAGCTGCTTCAGTTATCGGAGAAGGTGAAGTAGGGATCTTCCCCGTTGAAATTGATAAAATTGTTTGGGACAATGCCTCTGAAATTGAAAAAGAACTTCAGTCTTGGTGGGTTTTAGTCAATTTTACATATGAGCCCGTGACAAATATAGTCACAGCCTTTGTCCTGACTATTCATAATGCGTCAGTTAGCCTGATCTATCCAATAATTCCTCTAGGATTAAATCATCAAGGAACTGTACTATACCCCTCTAAACATAAAACATGGGCACAAGAGAATAAAGGACAATGGCAAAGCATCAACCTAGAATCTTGCTCAATGAAAGAGCAGTTAGGATACATCTGTGAAGGAATCCCAGAAGAAGACAAAGATACTTGCTTAGATCCAGATCAAAGCATTTGTCACTTTGAAGTGCATTCGGTCAAGCAAACGACTCGGCTGGTGTGTGCTGGACAAGGTTGTGTCTGTCTCAGGACAGCATGTCCCACCATAATGGTAGACAAGCTGGTTGTAAATGAGACTCAATTCAATTTATGCATTTGCAACTCCACAAAAGTTGAAGGATGTGACTTTTCCTATCAGGCACCTGTAATATCACAGCAGTATGTAAAGGCGAGCCTGACTACCGTGCAGGAAATCTTGCCAGTGCCCATAGGAATGAGCTTGACACTAGTCAGCCAACTGCGAAAACACCCCGAATTACAAGGAATTTTGAAAGAAATTAGAGATGCAGGGAAAAAGACTCTAATTACCATAGAGCATGAAGTGGAAACAATTCAAACTGTTTTCAAGCAATTTGAAGGACACTTGTCTCATCATTGGTGGGATGTGCTCTTTGGATGGTGTCCAACAGCAACTGGTGTACTAAACGCCTTGATTCATCCTATTGTTGTATTATTTTCTTTAGCAGGTATTAGTTTCACCCTATCCGTTGTGATGCTTGTTTGGAATTGGAGGATTTTGCGAAAAATAGCCGCTTTAACATGGCTCTCCAAAGCGTATGGCCTAGTCTTAAGGGACGATAGCCATACAGCATGGATAGATGAGGAGGAGTCTCCAAATGGAGTAAAAGAATTTACTCATGGCAAAAGAGAAGTGGGGAATGAAACATAGGGTTTTCTTTTAGGCACTGAAATGTAGAGATTTTAGATAAAAGTTAGTTCTGTTAAAATCAACTAGAATAGACAAGTAATAATCCTAAGAACAGAGGTTCATAGGAGAGCCTAGACAGTTTGCAATCTTGCCCAGATGCAACCTACTCAGAAGCAATAGAAAGAGAGCATTGGGAGTTTTCCAGGGTCAAATGTATTGTCAAAAAGCAATGAAGTAAGAAGGTCACACCGAGGAAGACTCATATTACTTCTTCAAAAGCAGCCCTCAGACTCAAATAAAGACCACCGACCCAATTCCATTGCAGGAACTGCGCATGCATAATGACTTTTTGCTAATTTCCATACAAAGCGGGGAATGGGAGGCGCTTATGCTATGTATATGTATCTGTATTTTAAATATGCATTTTTGTTGTAGATAAGTAAGTTCTGTGTTGCATTGTTACTTTGGAGCTGTACGTTTGGGAGCTATCCCTGGAGCTCTCTGGCGCTGAAATAAATATACACTTTCCAACCGTAACAAGTTAGAGAGTCTTTGTCCGTCTCGGTGGATATGGATATTAGATCTATATCAGCATTTTAATAATGCACTCAGAGAAACAGGCAAAGTGGAGATGGTTAAGGAGCATGAATGGCCCGGGGACCGGCAGGGGGAAAGTGTTGCACAGCAACAGACTCCGTGGAACCGATGAAGGAAAAGCTGGCATAGAAGGAAAGGTGTTCTGTGAGGGGTGTGCTGCGCTCTGTCCCTACATAGGAGGGGGATGGAGCCCGGGCTGGCCCCCCCAATTGGAGAGGGACGGAGACCCCCTTTGGCCCGGCAAAGGTGAGGAGAGTGGAGAAGCTGACGATCATCATGGTGTGGTGTGAGAGGGAAGGGGACATCCCCCCCAAGCCCTTCCCAAGCATCCCCGGGGCGAGAGGGACGGAGACCCCTCGAGCACCCGCTGGGGTGCAGACAAGATAAAATGGGCAGAAATTCAACCTAACAACACCTAAAATGCTTTGACTGATATTTGCTCTCCCGAGGAGTCACTTGTGACAAAAATGCAAACAAATTGCAAAACCCTGGTCCTTGCCGTGGGAGAGGAGGACAGAGAGCCCCGGGCTCCCAAAAAGGGAGAGAGGACAGAGGTCCCCTAAGCCCCACAGGGGAAAGGGTAATGGAGAGCCCTAAGGTGTCTGCATAGGGGAGAGGAGGATGAAGAGCTCCTGGCAAGCACAAAGGCAAGATGAGGATGGAGAGGCCACTGGCCACCCCAAAAGAGAGGAGGATGGAGAATGTCCTGCCCCCCGAAAGCTAAGGGCAAAGGGAGCCCCAGAGCCGAGTGAGTTCTCATGAGATGTCAGCTAGCAGTACATGCCAGATCCTAATTCTGAGCTGAGCAGTTTCAGTAGAAGTCAGGATAATACGTGTTTTTCTAAGTACCATGAAAATTGGAATTGAAGAAAAACAGAGCTGGAGCTCAAGAACCCAAACCAAATGTAGACAGTTAATTGGCATTGACTTCAAAATGGAATAACGAGGCGCCTGAGTCCCACAGGCCTATGTCTGAGCTCTGATGTTTATTATTTGCATTTCCTGAATAATGTTATCCTTTTTATACAATGGGATAGCAAGGGGATGAAAAGTCACAGCAATTTCTTCTCAATGTCTCTTTTTGATTGTCTGTTTCCAGCCAAGAAGATATGTTGTCTGCTCTTTGAAGGAAGGGTCCACGGGTGAGAATGACACCCCCGCCGGCCCCGCCCCCCTGCGGCCCCGCCCCGCGCCCGAGGCAGGCGCAGTCCCCGCCCATCATCGAACCCTCCGCCTCTCGACCAATCAGATGGCTCGGTCACGTTCTGACCCCGCCCCCTCTGTCAGCGATTCGTCACAATGGCTTGGAAGGTTGGCTTGGGCGCCTGCATTGTGGTGTCACTCGACTGCCATTGGCTGTGGCTGAGGGGGCGTGGCTCATGGCGCCTATATAAAGGGAGGCGCGGGGCGGTGGGGTGAGTGCGGCGTGGGCGGCAGGCGGAGAGCGGCGCTGGTGGAGAGCAGCGGAGCGGGCGGAGAGCAGCGGAGCTCGGCGGGCTCGGCCCCGCAGCGCTGGAGCCCCGGGAGCGGCCCTGGCCCTCAACGCCGCGAGCCTGGGGCGCCGGGATTGGGGTGTGGGGGTGGCTGCTTGGGTGGGAGTGGTGCGGCGCTTGTCGCCGCTGCCGCTCTTGGGTACCCGCGGCGGCATGGCTCCCAATGGGAGGGGGACGGAGGCGGAGCCGGCCCTCCAAAATTGGAGTGGGGCGGAGAGCACCCCCGGCCCGGCACAGGTAAGTAGGTATTGGAGAAGCGGCGGGCCAGGAGGACGGAGATCGCGCCGGCCCTCCCAAATCGGAGGCGGGCGGAGGGCAGCCCGGCCCGGCCCAGGTAAGTAGGATGGGGAGCCGCCGGGGCTGCGAGAGCGGCGACTGCGCCGGCCCCGCCCGCAATTGGAGAGGGACGGAGAGCGCCGTCGGCGCGGCCAAGGTAAGGAGAGTGTTGGACGTGGCGATCGTCGTGCGGGATGGGAGGGACAGGGACACTCCCCCCACAGCCCGAGCCCCTCCAAGCATCCCCTCGGGTGAGAGGGATGGAGACCTCTCGATCCCCCCCCACCCCCCCCCACCCCCCCCCAGCACCATAGAAATAAAAATTGTCCGAAATAAAATGTAACAACTCGTCAAATGGTTTGCTGATAATTGCTCTCTCGGTGAGCCAGGACTGCCTGGAAACCATCAAAGCTACCTACTGCAGTCGCCCTGATCTGAAGGATACCCCTCTCGAAGATGCTGAGACCTGGTTCAGCTGTGTCATCAGTGGGAAAAGACACGGCTGGGTATGCAGTGAGAAGGAAGGAAGGAAGGAAGGAAGGAAGGAAGGAAGGAATGGTGCGGAAGGAAGGAAGGAAGGAAGGAAGGAAGGAAGGAAGGAAGGAAGGAAGGAAGGAAGGAAGGAAGGAAGGAAGGAAGGAATGGTGCGGAAGGAAGGAAGGAAGGAATGGTGCGGAAGGAAGGAAGGAAGGAAGGAAGGAAGGAAGGAAGGAAGGAAGGAAGGAATGGTGCGGAAGGAAGGAAGGAAGGAAGGAAGGAATGAAAGCCGGGAACTGGATGGGCCAGTACATGATGTACAACGTGGAGATTATGTGTATGTTAAGTCTTTTGCAGGGAAGACCCTAGAAGCGTAGTGGGAGGGACCGTTCCAAGTGCTCCTCACGACCTTCGCTGCGATCAAGGTCAAGGAACAGAAAGCCTGGATTCACCATTCCCGAGTGAAGAAGGCGCTTGACAGAATTTGGAGAGTAACAGCGGGTGAAGATGAACTGAAGCTGAAGCTGACCCAAGAAAGTGAATAGTGGACTTGTAGGTGTTATGAACATAATGTGTAAAGTGAGAATTTTAGTAGTCCTTGTCATAATTGTGACAGGAATCAAGGCAACAGCACTCAGGTCCAATGCAAGAGGAATATACGGATGCCAAGGGAAGGCATATGATCCACACTCCCGAAAGGCTGTGAACAAGATGCTCAGAGTTACAAATGCACGTGTATGAGAAGGGTAAAATATTCTAGGTTGTGAATATGCTTTTGTGCAGGATGGGTTCTGTGAGACTTCTCAAACACCCATGGAAGTCATCCGACTTGGCCCTGAATGTTGTGACAAATGCTTGAGTACGTGCCCTGAGTTCAGATTTAAAATAGAGGGGTGTGCAAAAAGAGCCTATTTCATTGACTTTAAGCTCACCCAAATTTGTACAGAGCCCTATGAAAATCAAGGTGAAGTAAGCAGAGCAGCACCAAGAAAAGTCAAGAGCACGATTCAGGCATCCAAAAAGAGGCAGTCCCTAGTTGCCAGAGTTCTGAAAATTGGGCCATATGCTATGAAGAAAACTGGACTTCAAAAGCTGTAAACTAACCTGGAATGGTCCTTAGAAAGAGTAGAATGGGGATGCAAGTAAAGGTATCTGCCATTGGGCCAGAGTGTGCCCCCTTTCTCAAAAATCCCTCTACAGACTGGAGCAATTGGCTGTGACACGGTATACCTTATAACTTCAAAACTCAAAGGGACCTTACAGGAGTGTTGGGGACAGGATTGGGAGTCGTAAATGCAATTGATTCAGAAGTATTAATGAACAAATTGGCCACAGTGGGGAGTGACTTAGTTAAATTACAGCAGCCATTGCAATCTTCCTTGCTGGCTTTAGGTAATGATCATTGGAAATTGTCCAAAGTATTGCCAGAGTGGGAGAGCACGGAAGAACTGGACCATGAAGTAATGATCAATGCTCTCGGTGTAGCCAGCAAAAATATTTCCTTAGCCCTTGGCTGCGCTCGAGCACAACTATGGGTGTAATCTGTAGCTGCTTCAGTTATCGGAGAAGGTGAAGTAGGGATCTTCCCCGTTGAAATTGATAAAATTGTTTGGGACAATGCCTCTGAAATTGAAAAAGAACTTCAGTCTTGGTGGGTTTTAGTCAATTTTACATATGAGCCCGTGACAAATATAGTCACAGCCTTTGTCCTGACTATTCATAATGCGTCAGTTAGCCTGATCTATCCAATAATTCCTCTAGGATTAAATCATCAAGGAACTGTACTATACCCCTCTAAACATAAAACATGGGCACAAGAGAATAAAGGACAATGGCAAAGCATCAACCTAGAATCTTGCTCAATGAAAGAGCAGTTAGGATACATCTGTGAAGGAATCCCAGAAGAAGACAAAGATACTTGCTTAGATCCAGATCAAAGCATTTGTCACTTTGAAGTGCATTCGGTCAAGCAAACGACTCGGCTGGTGTGTGCTGGACAAGGTTGTGTCTGTCTCAGGACAGCATGTCCCACCATAATGGTAGACAAGCTGGTTGTAAATGAGACTCAATTCAATTTATGCATTTGCAACTCCACAAAAGTTGAAGGATGTGACTTTTCCTATCAGGCACCTGTAATATCACAGCAGTATGTAAAGGCGAGCCTGACTACCGTGCAGGAAATCTTGCCAGTGCCCATAGGAATGAGCTTGACACTAGTCAGCCAACTGCGAAAACACCCCGAATTACAAGGAATTTTGAAAGAAATTAGAGATGCAGGGAAAAAGACTCTAATTACCATAGAGCATGAAGTGGAAACAATTCAAACTGTTTTCAAGCAATTTGAAGGACACTTGTCTCATCATTGGTGGGATGTGCTCTTTGGATGGTGTCCAACAGCAACTGGTGTACTAAATGCCTTGATTCATCCTATTGTTGTATTATTTTCTTTAGCAGGTATTAGTTTCACCCTATCCGTTGTGATGCTTGTTTGGAATTGGAGGATTTTGCGAAAAATAGCCGCTTTAACATGGCTCTCCAAAGCGTATGGCCTAGTCTTAAGGGACGATAGCCATACAGCATGGATAGATGAGGAGGAGTCTCCAAATGGAGTAAAAGAATTTACTCATGGCAAAAGAGAAGTGGGGAATGAAACATAGGGTTTTCTTTTAGGCACTGAAATGTAGAGATTTTAGATAAAAGTTAGTTCTGTTAAAATCAACTAGAATAGACAAGTAATAATCCTAAGAACAGAGGTTCATAGGAGAGCCTAGACAGTTTGCAATCTTGCCCAGATGCAACCTACTCAGAAGCAATAGAAAGAGAGCATTGGGAGTTTTCCAGGGTCAAATGTATTGTCAAAAAGCAATGAAGTAAGAAGGTCACACCGAGGAAGACTCATATTACTTCTTCAAAAGCAGCCCTCAGACTCAAATAAAGACCACCGACCCAATTCCATTGCAGGAACTGCGCATGCATAATGACTTTTTGCTAATTTCCATACAAAGCGGGGAATGGGAGGCGCTTATGCTATGTATATGTATCTGTATTTTAAATATGCATTTTTGTTGTAGATAAGTAAGTTCTGTGTTGCATTGTTACTTTGGAGCTGTACGTTTGGGAGCTATCCCTGGAGCTCTCTGGCGCTGAAATAAATATACACTTTCCAACCGTAACAAGTTAGAGAGTCTTTGTCCGTCTCGGTGGATATGGATATTAGATCTATATCAGCATTTTAATAATGCACTCAGAGAAACAGGCAAAGTGGAGATGGTTAAGGAGCATGAATGGCCCGGGGACCGGCAGGGGGAAAGTGTTGCACAGCAACAGACTCCGTGGAACCGATGAAGGAAAAGCTGGCATAGAAGGAAAGGTGTTCTGTGAGGGGTGTGCTGCGCTCTGTCCCTACATAGGAGGGGGATGGAGCCCGGGCTGGCCCCCCCAATTGGAGAGGGACGGAGACCCCCTTTGGCCCGGCAAAGGTGAGGAGAGTGGAGAAGCTGACGATCATCATGGTGTGGTATGAGAGGGAAGGGGACATCCCCCCCAAGCCCTTCCCAAGCATCCCCGGGGCGAGAGGGACGGAGACCCCTCGAGCACCCGCTGGGGTGCAGACAAGATAAAATGGGCAGAAATTCAACCTAACAACACCTAAAATGCTTTGACTGATATTTGCTCTCCCAAGGAGTCACTTGTGACAAAAATGCAAACAAATTGCAAAACCCTGGTCCTTGCCGTGGGAGAGGAGGACAGAGAGCCCCGGGCTCCCAAAAAGGGAGAGAGGACAGAGGTCCCCTAAGCCCCACAGGGGAAAGGGTAATGGAGAGCCCTAAGGTGTCTGCATAGGGGAGAGGAGGATGAAGAGCTCCTGGCAAGCACAAAGGCAAGATGAGGATGGAGAGGCCACTGGCCACCCCAAAAGAGAGGAGGATGGAGAATGTCCTGCCCCCCGAAAGCTAAGGGCAAAGGGAGCCCCAGAGCCGAGTGAGTTCTCATGAGATGTCAGCTAGCAGTACATGCCAGATCCTAATTCTGAGCTGAGCAGTTTCAGTAGAAGTCAGGATAATACGTGTTTTTCGAAGTACCATGAAAATTGGAATTGAAGAAAAACAGAGCTGGAGCTCAAGAACCCAAACCAAATGTAGACAGTTAATTGGCATTGACTTCAAAATGGAATAACGAGGCGCCTGAGTCCCACAGGCCTATGTCTGAGCTCTGATGTTTATTATTTGCATTTCCTGAATAATGTTATCCTTTTTATACAATGGGATAGCAAGGGGATGAAAAGTCACAGCAATTTCTTCTCAATGTCTCTTTTTGATTGTCTGTTTCCAGCCAAGAAGATATGTTGTCTGCTCTTTGAAGGAAGGGTCCACGGGTGAGAATGACACCCCCGCCGGCCCCGCCCCCCTGCGGCCCCGCCCCGCGCCCGAGGCAGGCGCAGTCCCCGCCCATCATCGAACCCTCCGCCTCTCGACCAATCAGATGGCTCGGTCACGTTCTGACCCCGCCCCCTCTGTCAGCGATTCGTCACAATGGCTTGGAAGGTTGGCTTGGGCGCCTGCATTGTGGTGTCACTCGACTGCCATTGGCTGTGGCTGAGGGGGCGTGGCTCATGGCGCCTATATAAAGGGAGGCGCGGGGCGGTGGGGTGAGTGCGGCGTGGGCGGCAGGCGGAGAGCGGCGCTGGTGGAGAGCAGCGGAGCGGGCGGAGAGCAGCGGAGCTCGGCGGGCTCGGCCCCGCAGCGCTGGAGCCCCGGGAGCGGCCCTGGCCCTCAACGCCGCGAGCCTGGGGCGCCGGGATTGGGGTGTGGGGGTGGCTGCTTGGGTGGGAGTGGTGCGGCGCTTGTCGCCGCTGCCGCTCTTGGGTAGCCGCGGCGGCATGGCTCCCAATGGGAGGGGGACGGAGGCGGAGCCGGCCCTCCAAAATTGGAGTGGGGCGGAGAGCACCCCCGGCCCGGCACAGGTAAGTAGGTATTGGAGAAGCGGCGGGCCAGGAGGACGGAGATCGCGCCGGCCCTCCCAAATCGGAGGCGGGCGGAGGGCAGCCCGGCCCGGCCCAGGTAAGTAGGATGGAGAGCCGCCGGGGCTGCGAGAGCGGCGACTGCGCCGGCCCCGCCCGCAATTGGAGAGGGACGGAGAGCGCCGTCGGCGCGGCCAAGGTAAGGAGAGTGTTGGACGTGGCGATCGTCGTGCGGGATGGGAGGGACAGGGACACTCCCCCCACAGCCCGAGCCCCTCCAAGCATCCCCTCGGGTGAGAGGGATGGAGACCTCTCGATCCCCCCTCACCCCCCCCCACCCCCCCCCAGCACCATAGAAATAAAAATTGTCCGAAATAAAATGTAACAACTCGTCAAATGGTTTGCTGATAATTGCTCTCTCGGTGAGCCAGGACTGCCTGGAAACCATCAAAGCTACCTACTGCAGTCGCCCTGATCTGAAGGATACCCCTCTCGAAGATGCTGAGACCTGGTTCAGCTGTGTCATCAGTGGGAAAAGACACGGCTGGGTATGCAGTGAGAAGGAAGGAAGGAAGGAAGGAAGGAAGGAAGGAAGGAAGGAAGGAAGGAAGGAAGGAAGGAAGGAAGGAAGGAAGGAAGGAAGGAAGGAAGGAAGAGAGGGAGGGAGGGAGGGAGGGAGGAAGGAAGGAAGGAAGGAAGGAAGGAAGGAAGGAATGGTGCGGAAGGAAGGAAGGAAGGAAGGAAGGAATGGTGCGGAAGGAAGGAAGGAAGGAAGGAAGGAATGGTGCGGAAGGAAGGAAGGAAGGAATGGTGCGGAAGGAAGGAAGGAAGGAAGGAAGGAAGGAAGGAAGGAAGGAAGGAAGGAAGGAAGGAAGGAATGGTGCGGAAGGAAGGAAGGAAGGAATGGTGCGGAAGGAAGGAAGGAAGGAATGGTGCGGAAGGAAGGAAGGAAGGAATGGTGCGGAAGGAAGGAATGGTGCGGAAGGAAGGAAGGAAGGAATGGTGCGGAAGGAAGGAAGGAAGGAAGGAAGGAAGGAAGGAAGGAAGGAAGGAAGGAAAGCCGGGAACTGGATGGGCCAGTACATGATGTACAACGTGGAGATTATGTGTATGTTAAGTCTTTTGCAGGGAAGACCCTAGAAGCGTAGTGGGAGGGACCGTTCCAAGTGCTCCTCACGACCTTCGCTGCGATCAAGGTCAAGGAACAGAAAGCCTGGATTCACCATTCCCGAGTGAAGAAGGCGCTTGACAGAATTTGGAGAGTAACAGCGGGTGAAGATGAACTGAAGCTGAAGCTGACCCAAGAAAGTGAATAGTGGACTTGTAGGTGTTATGAACATAATGTGTAAAGTGAGAATTTTAGTAGTCCTTGTCATAATTGTGACAGGAATCAAGGCAACAGCACTCAGGTCCAATGCAAGAGGAGTATACGGATGCCAAGGGAAGGCATATGATCCACACTCCCGAAAGGCTGTGAACAAGATGCTCAGAGTTACAAATGCACGTGTATGAGAAGGGTAAAATATTCTAGGTTGTGAATATGCTTTTGTGCAGGATGGGTTCTGTGAGACTTCTCAAACACCCATGGAAGTCATCCGACTTGGCCCTGAATGTTGTGACAAATGCTTGAGTACGTGCCCTGAGTTCAGATTTAAAATAGAGGGGTGTGCAAAAAGAGCCTATTTCATTGACTTTAAGCTCACCCAAATTTGTACAGAGCCCTATGAAAATCAAGGTGAAGTAAGCAGAGCAGCACCAAGAAAAGTCAAGAGCACGATTCAGGCATCCAAAAAGAGGCAGTCCCTAGTTGCCAGAGTTCTGAAAATTGGGCCATATGCTATGAAGAAAACTGGACTTCAAAAGCTGTAAACTAACCTGGAATGGTCCTTAGAAAGAGTAGAATGGGGATGCAAGTAAAGGTATCTGCCATTGGGCCAGAGTGTGCCCCCTTTCTCAAAAATCCCTCTACAGACTGGAGCAATTGGCTGTGACACGGTATACCTTATAACTTCAAAACTCAAAGGGACCTTACAGGAGTGTTGGGGACAGGATTGGGAGTCGTAAATGCAATTGATTCAGAAGTATTAATGAACAAATTGGCCACAGTGGGGAGTGACTTAGTTAAATTACAGCAGCCATTGCAATCTTCCTTGCTGGCTTTAGGTAATGATCATTGGAAATTGTCCAAAGTATTGCCAGAGTGGGAGAGCACGGAAGAACTGGACCATGAAGTAATGATCAATGCTCTCGGTGTAGCCAGCAAAAATATTTCCTTAGCCCTTGGCTGCGCTCGAGCACAACTATGGGTGTAATCTGTAGCTGCTTCAGTTATCGGAGAAGGTGAAGTAGGGATCTTCCCCGTTGAAATTGATAAAATTGTTTGGGACAATGCCTCTGAAATTGAAAAAGAACTTCAGTCTTGGTGGGTTTTAGTCAATTTTACATATGAGCCCGTGACAAATATAGTCACAGCCTTTGTCCTGACTATTCATAATGCGTCAGTTAGCCTGATCTATCCAATAATTCCTCTAGGATTAAATCATCAAGGAACTGTACTATACCCCTCTAAACATAAAACATGGGCACAAGAGAATAAAGGACAATGGCAAAGCATCAACCTAGAATCTTGCTCAATGAAAGAGCAGTTAGGATACATCTGTGAAGGAATCCCAGAAGAAGACAAAGATACTTGCTTAGATCCAGATCAAAGCATTTGTCACTTTGAAGTGCATTCGGTCAAGCAAACGACTCGGCTGGTGTGTGCTGGACAAGGTTGTGTCTGTCTCAGGACAGCATGTCCCACCATAATGGTAGACAAGCTGGTTGTAAATGAGACTCAATTCAATTTATGCATTTGCAACTCCACAAAAGTTGAAGGATGTGACTTTTCCTATCAGGCACCTGTAATATCACAGCAGTATGTAAAGGCGAGCCTGACTACCGTGCAGGAAATCTTGCCAGTGCCCATAGGAATGAGCTTGACACTAGTCAGCCAACTGCGAAAACACCCCGAATTACAAGGAATTTTGAAAGAAATTAGAGATGCAGGGAAAAAGACTCTAATTACCATAGAGCATGAAGTGGAAACAATTCAAACTGTTTTCAAGCAATTTGAAGGACACTTGTCTCATCATTGGTGGGATGTGCTCTTTGGATGGTGTCCAACAGCAACTGGTGTACTAAATGCCTTGATTCATCCTATTGTTGTATTATTTTCTTTAGCAGGTATTAGTTTCACCCTATCCGTTGTGATGCTTGTTTGGAATTGGAGGATTTTGCGAAAAATAGCCGCTTTAACATGGCTCTCCAAAGCGTATGGCCTAGTCTTAAGGGACAATAGCCATACAGCATGGATAGATGAGGAGGAGTCTCCAAATGGAGTAAAAGAATTTACTCATGGCAAAAGAGAAGTGGGGAATGAAACATAGGGTTTTCTTTTAGGCACTGAAATGTAGAGATTTTAGATAAAAGTTAGTTCTGTTAAAATCAACTAGAATAGACAAGTAATAATCCTAAGAACAGAGGTTCATAGGAGAGCCTAGACAGTTTGCAATCTTGCCCAGATGCAACCTACTCAGAAGCAATAGAAAGAGAGCATTGGGAGTTTTCCAGGGTCAAATGTATTGTCAAAAAGCAATGAAGTAAGAAGGTCACACCGAGGAAGACTCATATTACTTCTTCAAAAGCAGCCCTCAGACTCAAATAAAGACCACCGACCCAATTCCATTGCAGGAACTGCGCATGCATAATGACTTTTTGCTAATTTCCATACAAAGCGGGGAATGGGAGGCGCTTATGCTATGTATATGTATCTGTATTTTAAATATGCATTTTTGTTGTAGATAAGTAAGTTCTGTGTTGCATTGTTACTTTGGAGCTGTACGTTTGGGAGCTATCCCTGGAGCTCTCTGGCGCTGAAATAAATATACACTTTCCAACCGTAACAAGTTAGAGAGTCTTTGTCCGTCTCGGTGGATATGGATATTAGATCTATATCAGCATTTTAATAATGCACTCAGAGAAACAGGCAAAGTGGAGATGGTTAAGGAGCATGAATGGCCCGGGGACCGGCAGGGGGAAAGTGTTGCACAGCAACAGACTCCGTGGAACCGATGAAGGAAAAGCTGGCATAGAAGGAAAGGTGTTCTGTGAGGGGTGTGCTGCGCTCTGTCCCTACATAGGAGGGGGATGGAGCCCGGGCTGGCCCCCCCAATTGGAGAGGGACGGAGACCCCCTTTGGCCCGGCAAAGGTGAGGAGAGTGGAGAAGCTGACGATCATCATGGTGTGGTGTGAGAGGGAAGGGGACATCCCCCCCAAGCCCTTCCCAAGCATCCCCGGGGCGAGAGGGACGGAGACCCCTCGAGCACCCGCTGGGGTGCAGACAAGATAAAATGGGCAGAAATTCAACCTAACAACACCTAAAATGCTTTGACTGATATTTGCTCTCCCAAGGAGTCACTTGTGACAAAAATGCAAACAAATTGCAAAACCCTGGTCCTTGCCGTGGGAGAGGAGGACAGAGAGCCCCGGGCTCCCAAAAAGGGAGAGAGGACAGAGGTCCCCTAAGCCCCACAGGGGAAAGGGTAATGGAGAGCCCTAAGGTGTCTGCATAGGGGAGAGGAGGATGAAGAGCTCCTGGCAAGCACAAAGGCAAGATGAGGATGGAGAGGCCACTGGCCACCCCAAAAGAGAGGAGGATGGAGAATGTCCTGCCCCCCGAAAGCTAAGGGCAAAGGGAGCCCCAGAGCCGAGTGAGTTCTCATGAGATGTCAGCTAGCAGTACATGCCAGATCCTAATTCTGAGCTGAGCAGTTTCAGTAGAAGTCAGGATAATACGTGTTTTTCTAAGTACCATGAAAATTGGAATTGAAGAAAAACAGAGCTGGAGCTCAAGAACCCAAACCAAATGTAGACAGTTAATTGGCATTGACTTCAAAATGGAATAACGAGGCGCCTGAGTCCCACAGGCCTATGTCTGAGCTCTGATGTTTATTATTTGCATTTCCTGAATAATGTTATCCTTTTTATACAATGGGATAGCAAGGGGATGAAAAGTCACAGCAATTTCTTCTCAATGTCTCTTTTTGATTGTCTGTTTCCAGCCAAGAAGATATGTTGTCTGCTCTTTGAAGGAAGGGTCCACGGGTGAGAATGACACCCCCGCCGGCCCCGCCCCCCTGCGGCCCCGCCCCGCGCCCGAGGCAGGCGCAGTCCCCGCCCATCATCGAACCCTCTGCCTCTCGACCAATCAGATGGCTCGGTCACGTTCTGACCCCGCCCCCTCTGTCAGCGATTCGTCACAATGGCTTGGAAGGTTGGCTTGGGCGCCTGCATTGTGGTGTCACTCGACTGCCATTGGCTGTGGCTGAGGGGGCGTGGCTCATGGCGCCTATATAAAGGGAGGCGCGGGGCGGTGGGGTGAGTGCGGCGTGGGCGGCAGGCGGAGAGCGGCGGTGGTGGAGAGCAGCGGAGCGGGCGGAGAGCAGCGGAGCTCGGCGGGCTCGGCCCCGCAGCGCTGGAGCCCCGGGAGCGGCCCTGGCCCTCAACGCCGCGAGCCTGGGGCGCCGGGATTGGGGTGTGGGGGTGGCTGCTTGGGTGGGAGTGGTGCGGCGCTTGTCGCCGCTGCCGCTCTTGGGTACCCGCGGCGGCATGGCTCCCAATGGGAGGGGGACGGAGGCGGAGCCGGCCCTCCAAAATTGGAGTGGGGCGGAGAGCACCCCCGGCCCGGCACAGGTAAGTAGGTATTGGAGAAGCGGCGGGCCAGGAGGACGGAGATCGCGCCGGCCCTCCCAAATCGGAGGCGGGCGGAGGGCAGCCCGGCCCGGCCCAGGTAAGTAGGATGGAGAGCCGCCGGGGCTGCGAGAGCGGCGACTGCGCCGGCCCCGCCCGCAATTGGAAAGGGACGGAGAGCGCCGTCGGCGCGGCCAAGGTAAGGAGAGTGTTGGACGTGGCGATCGTCGTGCGGGATGGGAGGGACAGGGACACTCCCCCCACAGCCCGAGCCCCTCCAAGCATCCCCTCGGGTGAGAGCGATGGAGACCTCTCGATCCCCCCCCACCCCCCCCCACCCCCCCCCAGCACCATAGAAATAAAAATTGTCCGAAATAAAATGTAACAACTCGTCAAATGGTTTGCTGATAATTGCTCTCTCGGTGAGCCAGGACTGCCTGGAAACCATCAAAGCTACCTACTGCAGTCGCCCTGATCTGAAGGATACCCCTCTCGAAGATGCTGAGACCTGGTTCAGCTGTGTCATCAGTGGGAAAAGACACGGCTGGGTATGCAGTGAGAAGGAAGGAAGGAAGGAAGGAAGGAAGGAAGGAAGGAAGGAAGGAAGGAAGGAAGGAAGGAAGGAAGGAAGGAAGGAAGGAAGGAAGGAAGGAAGGAAGGAAGGAAGGAAGGAAGGAAGGAAGGAAGGAAGGAAGGAAGAGAGGGAGGGAGGGAGGGAGGGAGGAAGGAAGGAAGGAAGGAAGGAAGGAAGGAAGGAAGGAAGGAAGGAAGGAAGGAAGGAATGGTGCGGAAGGAAGGAAGGAAGGAAGGAAGGAATGGTGCGGAAGGAAGGAAGGAAGGAATGGTGCGGAAGGAAGGAAGGAAGGAAGGAAGGAAGGAAGGAAGGAAGGAAGGAAGGAAGGAAGGAAGGAAGGAAGGAAGGAAGGAAGGAAGGAAGGAATGGTGCGGAAGGAAGGAAGGAATGGTGCGGAAGGAAGGAAGGAAGGAATGGTGAGGAAGGAAGGAATGGTGCGGAAGGAAGGAAGGAAGGAATGGTGCGGAAGGAAGGAAGGAAGGAATGGTGCGGAAGGAAGGAATGGTGCGGAAGGAAGGAAGGAAGGAAGGAAGGAAGGAAGGAAGGAAGGAAGGAAGGAAGGAAGGAAGGAAGGAAGGAAGGAAAGCCGGGAACTGGATGGGCCAGTACATGATGTACAACGTTGAGATTATGTGTATGTTAAGTCTTTTGCAGGGAAGACCCTAGAAGCGTAGTGGGAGGGACCGTTCCAAGTGCTCCTCACGACCTTCGCTGCGATCAAGGTCAAGGAACAGAAAGCCTGGATTCACCATTCCCGAGTGAAGAAGGCGCTTGACAGAATTTGGAGAGTAACAGCGGGTGAAGATGAACTGAAGCTGAAGCTGACCCAAGAAAGTCTGACCCAAGAAAGTGAATAGTGGACTTGTAGGTGTTATGAACATAATGTGTAAAGTGAGAATTTTAGTAGTCCTTGTCATAATTGTGACAGGAATCAAGGCAACAGCACTCAGGTCCAGTGCAAGAGGAGTATACGGATGCCAAGGGAAGGCATATGATCCACACTCCCGAAAGGCTGTGAACAAGATGCTCAGAGTTACAAATGCACGTGTATGAGAAGGGTAAAATATTCTAGGTTGTGAATATGCTTTTGTGCAGGATGGGTTCTGTGAGACTTCTCAAACACCCATGGAAGTCATCCGACTTGGCCCTGAATGTTGTGACAAATGCTTGAGTACGTGCCCTGAGTTCAGATTTAAAATAGAGGGGTGTGCAAAAAGAGCCTATTTCATTGACTTTAAGCTCACCCAAATTTGTACAGAGCCCTATGAAAATCAAGGTGAAGTAAGCAGAGCAGCACCAAGAAAAGTCAAGAGCACGATTCAGGCATCCAAAAAGAGGCAGTCCCTAGTTGCCAGAGTTCTGAAAATTGGGCCATATGCTATGAAGAAAACTGGACTTCAAAAGCTGTAAACTAACCTGGAATGGTCCTTAGAAAGAGTAGAATGGGGATGCAAGTAAAGGTATCTGCCATTGGGCCAGAGTGTGCCCCCTTTCTCAAAAATCCCTCTACAGACTGGAGCAATTGGCTGTGACACGGTATACCTTATAACTTCAAAACTCAAAGGGACCTTACAGGAGTGTTGGGGACAGGATTGGGAGTCGTAAATGCAATTGATTCAGAAGTATTAATGAACAAATTGGCCACAGTGGGGAGTGACTTAGTTAAATTACAGCAGCCATTGCAATCTTCCTTGCTGGCTTTAGGTAATGATCATTGGAAATTGTCCAAAGTATTGCCAGAGTGGGAGAGCACGGAAGAACTGGACCATGAAGTAATGATCAATGCTCTCGGTGTAGCCAGCAAAAATATTTCCTTAGCCCTTGGCTGCGCTCGAGCACAACTATGGGTGTAATCTGTAGCTGCTTCAGTTATCGGAGAAGGTGAAGTAGGGATCTTCCCCGTTGAAATTGATAAAATTGTTTGGGACAATGCCTCTGAAATTGAAAAAGAACTTCAGTCTTGGTGGGTTTTAGTCAATTTTACATATGAGCCCGTGACAAATATAGTCACAGCCTTTGTCCTGACTATTCATAATGCGTCAGTTAGCCTGATCTATCCAATAATTCCTCTAGGATTAAATCATCAAGGAACTGTACTATACCCCTCTAAACATAAAACATGGGCACAAGAGAATAAAGGACAATGGCAAAGCATCAACCTAGAATCTTGCTCAATGAAAGAGCAGTTAGGATACATCTGTGAAGGAATCCCAGAAGAAGACAAAGATACTTGCTTAGATCCAGATCAAAGCATTTGTCACTTTGAAGTGCATTCGGTCAAGCAAACGACTCGGCTGGTGTGTGCTGGACAAGGTTGTGTCTGTCTCAGGACAGCATGTCCCACCATAATGGTAGACAAGCTGGTTGTAAATGAGACTCAATTCAATTTATGCATTTGCAACTCCACAAAAGTTGAAGGATGTGACTTTTCCTATCAGGCACCTGTAATATCACAGCAGTATGTAAAGGCGAGCCTGACTACCGTGCAGGAAATCTTGCCAGTGCCCATAGGAATGAGCTTGACACTAGTCAGCCAACTGCGAAAACACCCCGAATTACAAGGAATTTTGAAAGAAATTAGAGATGCAGGGAAAAAGACTCTAATTACCATAGAGCATGAAGTGGAAACAATTCAAACTGTTTTCAAGCAATTTGAAGGACACTTGTCTCATCATTGGTGGGATGTGCTCTTTGGATGGTGTCCAACAGCAACTGGTGTACTAAATGCCTTGATTCATCCTATTGTTGTATTATTTTCTTTAGCAGGTATTAGTTTCACCCTATCCATTGTGATGCTTGTTTGGAATTGGAGGATTTTGCGAAAAATAGCCGCTTTAACATGGCTCTCCAAAGCGTATGGCCTAGTCTTAAGGGACGATAGCCATACAGCATGGATAGATGAGGAGGAGTCTCCAAATGGAGTAAAAGAATTTACTCATGGCAAAAGAGAAGTGGGGAATGAAACATAGGGTTTTCTTTTAGGCACTGAAATGTAGAGATTTTAGATAAAAGTTAGTTCTGTTAAAATCAACTAGAATAGACAAGTAATAATCCTAAGAACAGAGGTTCATAGGAGAGCCTAGACAGTTTGCAATCTTGCCCAGATGCAACCTACTCAGAAGCAATAGAAAGAGAGCATTGGGAGTTTTCCAGGGTCAAATGTATTGTCAAAAAGCAATGAAGTAAGAAGGTCACACCGAGGAAGACTCATATTACTTCTTCAAAAGCAGCCCTCAGACTCAAATAAAGACCACCGACCCAATTCCATTGCAGGAACTGCGCATGCATAATGACTTTTTGCTAATTTCCATACAAAGCGGGGAATGGGAGGCGCTTATGCTATGTATATGTATCTGTATTTTAAATATGCATTTTTGTTGTAGATAAGTAAGTTCTGTGTTGCATTGTTACTTTGGAGCTGTACGTTTGGGAGCTATCCCTGGAGCTCTCTGGCGCTGAAATAAATATACACTTTCCAACCGTAACAAGTTAGAGAGTCTTTGTCCGTCTCGGTGGATATGGATATTAGATCTATATCAGCATTTTAATAATGCACTCAGAGAAACAGGCAAAGTGGAGATGGTTAAGGAGCATGAATGGCCCGGGGACCGGCAGGGGGAAAGTGTTGCACAGCAACAGACTCCGTGGAACCGATGAAGGAAAAGCTGGCATAGAAGGAAAGGTGTTCTGTGAGGGGTGTGCTGCGCTCTGTCCCTACATAGGAGGGGGATGGAGCCCGGGCTGGCCCCCCCAATTGGAGAGGGACGGAGACCCCCTTTGGCCCGGCAAAGGTGAGGAGAGTGGAGAAGCTGACGATCATCATGGTGTGGTGTGAGAGGGAAGGGGACATCCCCCCCAAGCCCTTCCCAAGCATCCCCGGGGCGAGAGGGACGGAGACCCCTCGAGCACCCGCTGGGGTGCAGACAAGATAAAATGGGCAGAAATTCAACCTAACAACACCTAAAATGCTTTGACTGATATTTGCTCTCCCGAGGAGTCACTTGTGACAAAAATGCAAACAAATTGCAAAACCCTGGTCCTTGCCGTGGGAGAGGAGGACAGAGAGCCCCGGGCTCCCAAAAAGGGAGAGAGGACAGAGGTCCCCTAAGCCCCACAGGGGAAAGGGTAATGGAGAGCCCTAAGGTGTCTGCATAGGGGAGAGGAGGATGAAGAGCTCCTGGCAAGCACAAAGGCAAGATGAGGATGGAGAGGCCACTGGCCACCCCAAAAGAGAGGATGGAGAATGTCCTGCCCCCCGAAAGCTAAGGGCAAAGGGAGCCCCAGAGCCGAGTGAGTTCTCATGAGATGTCAGCTAGCAGTACATGCCAGATCCTAATTCTGAGCTGAGCAGTTTCAGTAGAAGTCAGGATAATACGTGTTTTTCTAAGTACCATGAAAATTGGAATTGAAGAAAAACAGAGCTGGAGCTCAAGAACCCAAACCAAATGTAGACAGTTAATTGGCATTGACTTCAAAATGGAATAACGAGGCGCCTGAGTCCCACAGGCCTATGTCTGAGCTCTGATGTTTATTATTTGCATTTCCTGAATAATGTTATCCTTTTTATACAATGGGATAGCAAGGGGATGAAAAGTCACAGCAATTTCTTCTCAATGTCTCTTTTTGATTGTCTGTTTCCAGCCAAGAAGATATGTTGTCTGCTCTTTGAAGGAAGGGTCCACGGGTGAGAATGACACCCCCGCCGGCCCCGCCCCCCTGCGGCCCCGCCCCGCGCCCGAGGCAGGCGCAGTCCCCGCCCATCATCGAACCCTCCGCCTCTCGACCAATCAGATGGCTCGGTCACGTTCTGACCCCGCCCCCTCTGTCAGCGATTCGTCACAATGGCTTGGAAGGTTGGCTTGGGCGCCTGCATTGTGGTGTCACTCGACTGCCATTGGCTGTGGCTGAGGGGGCGTGGCTCATGGCGCCTATATAAAGGGAGGCGCGGGGCGGTGGGGTGAGTGCGGCGTGGGCGGCAGGCGGAGAGCGGCGCTGGTGGAGAGCAGCGGAGCGGGCGGAGAGCAGCGGAGCTCGGCGGGCTCGGCCCCGCAGCGCTGGAGCCCCGGGAGCGGCCCTGGCCCTCAACGCCGCGAGCCTGGGGCGCCGGGATTGGGGTGTGGGGGTGGCTGCTTGGGTGGGAGTGGTGCGGCGCTTGTCGCCGCTGCCGCTCTTGGGTACCCGCGGCGGCATGGCTCCCAATGGGAGGGGGACGGAGGCGGAGCCGGCCCTCCAAAATTGGAGTGGGGCGGAGAGCACCCCCGGCCCGGCACAGGTAAGTAGGTATTGGAGAAGCGGCGGGCCAGGAGGACGGAGATCGCGCCGGCCCTCCCAAATCGGAGGCGGGCGGAGGGCAGCCCGGCCCGGCCCAGGTAAGTAGGATGGAGAGCCGCCGGGGCTGCGAGAGTGGCGACTGCGCCGGCCCCGCCCGCAATTGGAGAGGGACGGAGAGCGCCGTCGGCGCGGCCAAGGTAAGGAGAGTGTTGGACGTGGCGATCGTCGTGCGGGATGGGAGGGACAGGGACACTCCCCCCACAGCCCGAGCCCCTCCAAGCATCCCCTCGGGTGAGAGCGATGGAGACCTCTCGATCCCCCCCCACCCCCCCCCCCACCCCCCCCCAGCACCATAGAAATAAAAATTGTCCGAAATAAAATGTAACAACTCGTCAAATGGTTTGCTGATAATTGCTCTCTCGGTGAGCCAGGACTGCCTGGAAACCATCAAAGCTACCTACTGCAGTCGCCCTGATCTGAAGGATACCCCTCTCGAAGATGCTGAGACCTGGTTCAGCTGTGTCATCAGTGGGAAAAGACACGGCTGGGTATGCAGTGGGAAGGAAGGAAGGAAGGAAGGAAGGAAGGAAGGAAGGAAGGAAGGAAGGAAGGAAGGAAGGAAGGAAGGAAGGAAGGAAGGAAGGAAGGAAGGAAGGAAGGAAGGAAGGAAGAGAGGGAGGGAGGGAGGGAGGGAGGGAGGGAGGGAGGGAGGGAGGGAGGGAGGGAGGAAGGGAGGAAGGAAGGAAGGAAGGAATGGTGCGGAAGGAAGGAAGGAAGGAAGGAAGGAAGGAAGGAAGGAAGGAAGGAAGGAAGGAATGGTGCGGAAGGAAGGAAGGAAGGAAGGAAGGAATGGTGCGGAAGGAAGGAAGGAAGGAATGGTGCGGAAGGAAGGAAGGAAGGAAGGAAGGAAGGAAGGAAGGAAGGAAGGAAGGAAGGAAGGAAGGAAGGAAGAAAGGAAGGAATGGTGCGGAAGGAAGGAAGGAAGGAAGGAAGGAAGGAATGGTGCGGAAGGAAGGAAGGAAGGAATGGTGCGGAAGGAAGGAATGGTGCGGAAGGAAGGAAGGAAGGAAGGAAGGAAGGAAGGAAGGAAGGAAGGAAGGAAGGAATGGTGCGGAAGGAAGGAAGGAAGGAAGGAAGGAAGGAAGGAAGGAAGGAAGGAAGGAAGGAAGGAAGGAAGGAAAGCCGGGAACTGGATGGGCCAGTACATGATGTACAACGTTGAGATTATGTGTATGTTAAGTCTTTTGCAGGGAAGACCCTAGAAGCGTAGTGGGAGGGACCGTTCCAAGTGCTCCTCACGACCTTCGCTGCGATCAAGGTCAAGGAACAGAAAGCCTGGATTCACCATTCCCGAGTGAAGAAGGCGCTTGACAGAATTTGGAGAGTAACAGCGGGTGAAGATGAACTGAAGCTGAAGCTGACCCAAGAAAGTGAATAGTGGACTTGTAGGTGTTATGAACATAATGTGTAAAGTGAGAATTTTAGTAGTCCTTGTCATAATTGTGACAGGAATCAAGGCAACAGCACTCAGGTCCAATGCAAGAGGAGTATACGGATGCCAAGGGAAGGCATATGATCCACACTCCCGAAAGGCTGTGAACAAGATGCTCAGAGTTACAAATGCACGTGTATGAGAAGGGTAAAATATTCTAGGTTGTGAATATGCTTTTGTGCAGGATGGGTTCTGTGAGACTTCTCAAACACCCATGGAAGTCATCCGACTTGGCCCTGAATGTTGTGACAAATGCTTGAGTACGTGCCCTGAGTTCAGATTTAAAATAGAGGGGTGTGCAAAAAGAGCCTATTTCATTGACTTTAAGCTCACCCAAATTTGTACAGAGCCCTATGAAAATCAAGGTGAAGTAAGCAGAGCAGCACCAAGAAAAGTCAAGAGCACGATTCAGGCATCCAAAAAGAGGCAGTCCCTAGTTGCCAGAGTTCTGAAAATTGGGCCATATGCTATGAAGAAAACTGGACTTCAAAAGCTGTAAACTAACCTGGAATGGTCCTTAGAAAGAGTAGAATGGGGATGCAAGTAAAGGTATCTGCCATTGGGCCAGAGTGTGCCCCCTTTCTCAAAAATCCCTCTACAGACTGGAGCAATTGGCTGTGACACGGTATACCTTATAACTTCAAAACTCAAAGGGACCTTACAGGAGTGTTGGGGACAGGATTGGGAGTCGTAAATGCAATTGATTCAGAAGTATTAATGAACAAATTGGCCACAGTGGGGAGTGACTTAGTTAAATTACAGCAGCCATTGCAATCTTCCTTGCTGGCTTTAGGTAATGATCATTGGAAATTGTCCAAAGTATTGCCAGAGTGGGAGAGCACGGAAGAACTGGACCATGAAGTAATGATCAATGCTCTCGGTGTAGCCAGCAAAAATATTTCCTTAGCCCTTGGCTGCGCTCGAGCACAACTATGGGTGTAATCTGTAGCTGCTTCAGTTATCGGAGAAGGTGAAGTAGGGATCTTCCCCGTTGAAATTGATAAAATTGTTTGGGACAATGCCTCTGAAATTGAAAAAGAACTTCAGTCTTGGTGGGTTTTAGTCAATTTTACATATGAGCCCGTGACAAATATAGTCACAGCCTTTGTCCTGACTATTCATAATGCGTCAGTTAGCCTGATCTATCCAATAATTCCTCTAGGATTAAATCATCAAGGAACTGTACTATACCCCTCTAAACATAAAACATGGGCACAAGAGAATAAAGGACAATGGCAAAGCATCAACCTAGAATCTTGCTCAATGAAAGAGCAGTTAGGATACATCTGTGAAGGAATCCCAGAAGAAGACAAAGATACTTGCTTAGATCCAGATCAAAGCATTTGTCACTTTGAAGTGCATTCGGTCAAGCAAACGACTCGGCTGGTGTGTGCTGGACAAGGTTGTGTCTGTCTCAGGACAGCATGTCCCACCATAATGGTAGACAAGCTGGTTGTAAATGAGACTCAATTCAATTTATGCATTTGCAACTCCACAAAAGTTGAAGGATGTGACTTTTCCTATCAGGCACCTGTAATATCACAGCAGTATGTAAAGGCGAGCCTGACTACCGTGCAGGAAATCTTGCCAGTGCCCATAGGAATGAGCTTGACACTAGTCAGCCAACTGCGAAAACACCCCGAATTACAAGGAATTTTGAAAGAAATTAGAGATGCAGGGAAAAAGACTCTAATTACCATAGAGCATGAAGTGGAAACAATTCAAACTGTTTTCAAGCAATTTGAAGGACACTTGTCTCATCATTGGTGGGATGTGCTCTTTGGATGGTGTCCAACAGCAACTGGTGTACTAAATGCCTTGATTCATCCTATTGTTGTATTATTTTCTTTAGCAGGTATTAGTTTCACCCTATCCGTTGTGATGCTTGTTTGGAATTGGAGGATTTTGCGAAAAATAGCCGCTTTAACATGGCTCTCCAAAGCGTATGGCCTAGTCTTAAGGGACGATAGCCATACAGCATGGATAGATGAGGAGGAGTCTCCAAATGGAGTAAAAGAATTTACTCATGGCAAAAGAGAAGTGGGGAATGAAACATAGGGTTTTCTTTTAGGCACTGAAATGTAGAGATTTTAGATAAAAGTTAGTTCTGTTAAAATCAACTAGAATAGACAAGTAATAATCCTAAGAACAGAGGTTCATAGGAGAGCCTAGACAGTTTGCAATCTTGCCCAGATGCAACCTACTCAGAAGCAATAGAAAGAGAGCATTGGGAGTTTTCCAGGGTCAAATGTATTGTCAAAAAGCAATGAAGTAAGAAGGTCACACCGAGGAAGACTCATATTACTTCTTCAAAAGCAGCCCTCAGACTCAAATAAAGACCACCGACCCAATTCCATTGCAGGAACTGCGCATGCATAATGACTTTTTGCTAATTTCCATACAAAGCGGGGAATGGGAGGCGCTTATGCTATGTATATGTATCTGTATTTTAAATATGCATTTTTGTTGTAGATAAGTAAGTTCTGTGTTGCATTGTTACTTTGGAGCTGTACGTTTGGGAGCTATCCCTGGAGCTCTCTGGCGCTGAAATAAATATACACTTTCCAACCGTAACAAGTTAGAGAGTCTTTGTCCGTCTCGGTGGATATGGATATTAGATCTATATCAGCATTTTAATAATGCACTCAGAGAAACAGGCAAAGTGGAGATGGTTAAGGAGCATGAATGGCCCGGGGACCGGCAGGGGGAAAGTGTTGCACAGCAACAGACTCCGTGGAACCGATGAAGGAAAAGCTGGCATAGAAGGAAAGGTGTTCTGTGAGGGGTGTGCTGCGCTCTGTCCCTACATAGGAGGGGGATGGAGCCCGGGCTGGCCCCCCCAATTGGAGAGGGACGGAGACCCCCTTTGGCCCGGCAAAGGTGAGGAGAGTGGAGAAGCTGACGATCATCATGGTGTGGTGTGAGAGGGAAGGGGACATCCCCCCCAAGCCCTTCCCAAGCATCCCCGGGGCGAGAGGGACGGAGACCCCTCGAGCACCCGCTGGGGTGCAGACAAGATAAAATGGGCAGAAATTCAACCTAACAACACCTAAAATGCTTTGACTGATATTTGCTCTCCCGAGGAGTCACTTGTGACAAAAATGCAAACAAATTGCAAAACCCTGGTCCTTGCCGTGGGAGAGGAGGACAGAGAGCCCCGGGCTCCCAAAAAGGGAGAGAGGACAGAGGTCCCCTAAGCCCCACAGGGGAAAGGGTAATGGAGAGCCCTAAGGTGTCTGCATAGGGGAGAGGAGGATGAAGAGCTCCTGGCAAGCACAAAGGCAAGATGAGGATGGAGAGGCCACTGGCCACCCCAAAAGAGAGGATGGAGAATGTCCTGCCCCCCGAAAGCTAAGGGCAAAGGGAGCCCCAGAGCCGAGTGAGTTCTCATGAGATGTCAGCTAGCAGTACATGCCAGATCCTAATTCTGAGCTGAGCAGTTTCAGTAGAAGTCAGGATAATACGTGTTTTTCTAAGTACCATGAAAATTGGAATTGAAGAAAAACAGAGCTGGAGCTCAAGAACCCAAACCAAATGTAGACAGTTAATTGGCATTGACTTCAAAATGGAATAACGAGGCGCCTGAGTCCCACAGGCCTATGTCTGAGCTCTGATGTTTATTATTTGCATTTCCTGAATAATGTTATCCTTTTTATACAATGGGATAGCAAGGGGATGAAAAGTCACAGCAATTTCTTCTCAATGTCTCTTTTTGATTGTCTGTTTCCAGCCAAGAAGATATGTTGTCTGCTCTTTGAAGGAAGGGTCCACGGGTGAGAATGACACCCCCGCCGGCCCCGCCCCCCTGCGGCCCCGCCCCGCGCCCGAGGCAGGCGCAGTCCCCGCCCATCATCGAACCCTCCGCCTCTCGACCAATCAGATGGCTCGGTCACGTTCTGACCCCGCCCCCTCTGTCAGCGATTCGTCACAATGGCTTGGAAGGTTGGCTTGGGCGCCTGCATTGTGGTGTCACTCGACTGCCATTGGCTGTGGCTGAGGGGGCGTGGCTCATGGCGCCTATATAAAGGGAGGCGCGGGGCGGTGGGGTGAGTGCGGCGTGGGCGGCAGGCGGAGAGCGGCGCTGGTGGAGAGCAGCGGAGCGGGCGGAGAGCAGCGGAGCTCGGCGGGCTCGGCCCCGCAGCGCTGGAGCCCCGGGAGCGGCCCTGGCCCTCAACGCCGCGAGCCTGGGGCGCCGGGATTGGGGTGTGGGGGTGGCTGCTTGGGTGGGAGTGGTGCGGCGCTTGTCGCCGCTGCCGCTCTTGGGTACCCGCGGCGGCATGGCTCCCAATGGGAGGGGGACGGAGGCGGAGCCGGCCCTCCAAAATTGGAGTGGGGCGGAGAGCACCCCCGGCCCGGCACAGGTAAGTAGGTATTGGAGAAGCGGCGGGCCAGGAGGACGGAGATCGCGCCGGCCCTCCCAAATCGGAGGCGGGCGGAGGGCAGCCCGGCCCGGCCCAGGTAAGTAGGATGGAGAGCCGCCGGGGCTGCGAGAGCGGCGACTGCGCCGGCCCCGCCCGCAATTGGAGAGGGACGGAGAGCGCCGTCGGCGCGGCCAAGGTAAGGAGAGTGTTGGACGTGGCGATCGTCGTGCGGGATGGGAGGGACAGGGACACTCCCCCCACAGCCCGAGCCCCTCCAAGCATCCCCTCGGGTGAGAGGGATGGAGACCTCTCGATCCCCCCCCACCCCCCCCCAGCCCCCCCCCAGCACCATAGAAATAAAAATTGTCCGAAATAAAATGTAACAACTCGTCAAATGGTTTGCTGATAATTGCTCTCTCGGTGAGCCAGGACTGCCTGGAAACCATCAAAGCTACCTACTGCAGTCGCCCTGATCTGAAGGATACCCCTCTCGAAGATGCTGAGACCTGGTTCAGCTGTGTCATCAGTGGGAAAAGACACGGCTGGGTATGCAGTGAGAAGGAAGGAAGGAAGGAAGGAAGGAAGGAAGGAAGGAAGGAAGGAAGGAAGGAAGGAAGGAAGGAAGGAAGGAAGGAAGGAAGGAAGGAAGGAAGGAAGGAAGGAAGGAAGGAATGGTGCGGAAGGAAGGAAGGAAGGAAGGAATGGTGCGGAAGGAAGGAATGGTGCGGAAGGAAGGAAGGAAGGAAGGAAGGAAGGAAGGAAGGAAGGAAGGAAGGAAGGAATGGTGCGGAAGGAAGGAAGGAAGGAAGGAAGGAAGGAAGGAAGGAAAGCCGGGAACTGGATGGGCCAGTACATGATGTACAACGTGGAGATTATGTGTATGTTAAGTCTTTTGCAGGGAAGACCCTAGAAGCGTAGTGGGAGGGACCGTTCCAAGTGCTCCTCACGACCTTCGCTGCGATCAAGGTCAAGGAACAGAAAGCCTGGATTCACCATTCCCGAGTGAAGAAGGCGCTTGACAGAATTTGGAGAGTAACAGCGGGTGAAGATGAACTGAAGCTGAAGCTGACCCAAGAAAGTGAATAGTGGACTTGTAGGTGTTATGAACATAATGTGTAAAGTGAGAATTTTAGTAGTCCTTGTCATAATTGTGACAGGAATCAAGGCAACAGCACTCAGGTCCAATGCAAGAGGAATATACGGATGCCAAGGGAAGGCATATGATCCACACTCCCGAAAGGCTGTGAACAAGATGCTCAGAGTTACAAATGCACGTGTATGAGAAGGGTAAAATATTCTAGGTTGTGAATATGCTTTTGTGCAGGATGGGTTCTGTGAGACTTCTCAAACACCCATGGAAGTCATCCGACTTGGCCCTGAATGTTGTGACAAATGCTTGAGTACGTGCCCTGAGTTCAGATTTAAAATAGAGGGGTGTGCAAAAAGAGCCTATTTCATTGACTTTAAGCTCACCCAAATTTGTACAGAGCCCTATGAAAATCAAGGTGAAGTAAGCAGAGCAGCACCAAGAAAAGTCAAGAGCACGATTCAGGCATCCAAAAAGAGGCAGTCCCTAGTTGCCAGAGTTCTGAAAATTGGGCCATATGCTATGAAGAAAACTGGACTTCAAAAGCTGTAAACTAACCTGGAATGGTCCTTAGAAAGAGTAGAATGGGGATGCAAGTAAAGGTATCTGCCATTGGGCCAGAGTGTGCCCCCTTTCTCAAAAATCCCTCTACAGACTGGAGCAATTGGCTGTGACATGGTATACCTTATAACTTCAAAACTCAAAGGGACCTTACAGGAGTGTTGGGGACAGGATTGGGAGTCGTAAATGCAATTGATTCAGAAGTATTAATGAACAAATTGGCCACAGTGGGGAGTGACTTAGTTAAATTACAGCAGCCATTGCAATCTTCCTTGCTGGCTTTAGGTAATGATCATTGGAAATTGTCCAAAGTATTGCCAGAGTGGGAGAGCACGGAAGAACTGGACCATGAAGTAATGATCAATGCTCTCGGTGTAGCCAGCAAAAATATTTCCTTAGCCCTTGGCTGCGCTCGAGCACAACTATGGGTGTAATCTGTAGCTGCTTCAGTTATCGGAGAAGGTGAAGTAGGGATCTTCCCCGTTGAAATTGATAAAATTGTTTGGGACAATGCCTCTGAAATTGAAAAAGAACTTCAGTCTTGGTGGGTTTTAGTCAATTTTACATATGAGCCCGTGACAAATATAGTCACAGCCTTTGTCCTGACTATTCATAATGCGTCAGTTAGCCTGATCTATCCAATAATTCCTCTAGGATTAAATCATCAAGGAACTGTACTATACCCCTCTAAACATAAAACATGGGCACAAGAGAATAAAGGACAATGGCAAAGCATCAACCTAGAATCTTGCTCAATGAAAGAGCAGTTAGGATACATCTGTGAAGGAATCCCAGAAGAAGACAAAGATACTTGCTTAGATCCAGATCAAAGCATTTGTCACTTTGAAGTGCATTCGGTCAAGCAAACGACTCGGCTGGTGTGTGCTGGACAAGGTTGTGTCTGTCTCAGGACAGCATGTCCCACCATAATGGTAGACAAGCTGGTTGTAAATGAGACTCAATTCAATTTATGCATTTGCAACTCCACAAAAGTTGAAGGATGTGACTTTTCCTATCAGGCACCTGTAATATCACAGCAGTATGTAAAGGCGAGCCTGACTACCGTGCAGGAAATCTTGCCAGTGCCCATAGGAATGAGCTTGACACTAGTCAGCCAACTGCGAAAACACCCCGAATTACAA
>JAXCHO010000317.1:0-64013 GCA_036630365.1 Acanthiza pusilla
TGCCCAGAATTCCCCCAAATTCAGGACCCCAGCCCAGAATCCCCCCAAATTTGGGATCTGAGCCTGGAATTCCCCCCAAATTTGGGATCTGAGCCCAGAATCCCCCCAAATTCAGGATCTGAGCTCAGAATCCCCCCAAATTCAGGACCTGAGCCCAGAATTCCCCCAAATTCAGGATCTGAGCCCAAAATTCCCCCAAATCCGTGGCTCCCCAGCCTAGAATCCCCCCAAATTCAGGACCCCAGCCCAGAATCCCCCCAAATTTGGGACCTGAGCCCAAAATTCCCCAAATCCCTGGCTCCCCAGCCCAGAATCCCCCCCAAATTCAGGACCCCAGCCCAGAATCCCCCCAAATTTGGGATCTGAGCCCAAAATTCCCCAAATCCCTGGCTCCCCAGCCCAAAATTCCCCAAATCCCTGGCTCCCCAGCCCAGAATCCCCCCAAATTCAGGACCTGAGCCCAAAATTCCCCCAAATCCCTGGCTCCCCAGCCGCACCATCAGGGTGTCCTTTGGGAAGAGGTTCCTGCTGGGGCTCCTGGGGGTCCCTCCGGGGCTGTTGGGCTCCTGCGGCGCCGGCCCCTCCGGAACCAGCTGGAGATGGCCCAGATGATGAAAATCCTGCGGGAAAAGCGGGAAAAAAATCCTCTGGAATTCTGCTGGCGTCACCCCCGTCCTTACCGGAGACTCCTAGGGTGATCTTTCCCAAAAAATTGGGGTTTTCCCCAAAAAATCAAGGTTTTCCCCTTCTTTTTGGGATGCTCCTTTCCTATGGATTTTCCTTCCCATAGATCCTTTTTCCTTCCCATGGGTCTCCTTCCCAAGGATTCCTCCTTCCCCAAAATTCTCCTTTCCAGGGACTTTTCCTTCCCCAAAATCCTCTTTTCCGGGAATTTTTCCTTCCCATAAAACCTCCTTTCTGGGGATTTTTCCTTCCCAAAAATCCTCCTTTCCCACAAATTCTCTTTTTTCATGCATTCCTCTTCCCAAAAATCTGCCTTTCCTACAGAGCCTCTTCCCCAAAAATCCCTTTTCCCACAAATCCCCCTCCCTGCAGAAAAATTCCAGATTTTTTGGGATTTTTGGGGTATTTTGGGAACGCATCCCAAGGATTCCCCTCGCTCCACCCCATCCCTGGCCCCACCCCAGATCCACAGGCAACCTTTGGATCCCAGGAAGCTCCTCCTTCCTGGGACAGGACCCTGACCTTGCAGAAAACCGGGAAGGAGCTCGGGAATTTGGGAATTCAGGAAAAACTCTGCCTTGGGTAGGGCAGGGGAGCCCTGGGGGGATCCCAATCCCAGGGTTTGGGGTCCTGGGGTGATCTCAATCCTGAGGTGATCCTGATCTTGGAATTTGGGGTGCCAGGATGATCCTGGGGCGATCGCAATCCTGCGGTGATCCTGATCCCGGGGTTTGGGGTCCCAGGATGATCCCAATCCTGGGTTTTGGGGTCCCACGATGATCCTGGGGCAATCCCAGTCCTGGGGTGATCCTCATCCCGGGGTTTGGGGTCCCAGGATGATCCCAATCCTGGGGTTTGGGGTCCCAGGATGGCCCCGGGTTGATCCCAGTCCCTGGGGTGATCCCAATCCCGGGGTTGGGGGTCCCAGGATGATCCCAGTCCTGGGTTTTGGGGTCCCAGAGTGATCCCGGGGCGATCCCAGTCCTGGGGTGATCCTCATCCCGGAGTTTGGGGTCCCAGGATGGTCCCGAGTTGATCCCAATCCTGGGGTGATCCTGATCCCGGGTTTTGGGGTCCCAGGATGATTCCAGTGTGATCCTGATCCCGGAATTCAGGATCCTAGGCTGATCCCAGGACGATCCCGCTCTTGGGGTGATCCTGATCCCACGATTTGGGATCCCAGCATGATCCCAGGGCAATCCCAATCCCGGGGCAATCCCAATCCCAGGGTTTGGGGGTCCCGGTTCCATTCCAGGGTCACTCAGGATTTTGGGGGTCCCGGTTGCAATCCCAGGGTGATCCCAATCCCGGGGTTTGGGGTCCCAGGCTGATCCCAGGGTGATCCCAATCCCAGGGTTTGGGGGTCCCGGTGCCATTCCAGGGTCACTCAGGATTTTGGGGGTCCCGCTGCGATCCCAGGGTGATCCCAATCCCAGGGTTTGGGGGTCCCGGCTCTGCTCCAGGGTGACTCAGGATTTTGGGGGTCCCGGGGCGATCCCAATCCCACCCCAGTCCCGATCCCGATCCCGGTCTCACCTGAACAGGACCCCTTTGATCACCTGCCACGCGTTGGGGGCCGCCTGGGGCTGCTGCTGCCGCGCCTCGGCCTCCGTGCCCCCGGCGCTGCCGTTGCTCGTCACCTGCGGTGCCCATCGGTCACCCCCGGGCCCGGATCGGGACCTTTCCGTGTCATTGTCCCTGTCCCGGTCCATGTCCCCAGTCCCTTTCCCCATTCCAGTTCCAATTCCCAGTCCCGGCCCTGCCCCAGTCCCCGTTCCCGTGCCATTCTCTGACCCTGATCCCTGTCCCTGTCCCCTGCTCCCCGTCCCTGTCCCACTCCTGTCCCAATACCGAGGCCCATCCTGTCCCATTCTCTGACCCTGATCCCTGTCCCTGTCCCTGCTCCCCGTCCCCTGTCCCACTCCTGTCCCAATACCGAGGCCCATCCCTGTCCCTGACCCCTGTCCCTGTCCCTGCTCCCCGTCCCTGTCCCACTCCTGTCCCAATACCGAGGCCCATCCCTGTCCCATTCTCTGACCCCCCATCCCTGTCCCCCTCCCGGTGCCGTTTCCCGATTCCCAACCCGGACCTGCTCCCAGTGCCCATCCCAGTCCCCTGTCCCTCTCCCTGTCCCCGAACCTTGTCCCTGTTCTCAGTCCCTGTCCCCATTCCCTGTCCCTGGTCCTTGTCCCTGTCCCCAGTCCTTGTCTCTACTCCCATTCCCTGTCCCCAGTCCTTGTCCCCGGTCCCGCTTCCACTCCCTGTCCGCGTCCCCCATTCCCTGTCCCCATTCCCTGTCCCCAGTCCTTGTCCCTGTTCTCAGTCCCTGTTCCCTGTCCCCATCCCCATTCCCTGTCCCCATTCCCTGCCCCCGGTCCTTGTCCCTGCCCCCGGTCCTTGTCTCTGCTCCCATTCCCTGTCCCCAGTCCTTGTCCCTGTTCTCAGTCCCTGTTCCCTGTCCCCATCCCCATTCCCTGTCCCCATTCCCTGCCCCCGCTCCTTGTCTCTGCTCCCATTCCCTGTCCCCGGTCCCACTCCCGGTCCCGGTCCCCGTCCCCCATTCCCTGTCCCATTCCCGGCCGCGATGGCCGCTCCCTGTCCCCGTTCCCACGCCCATTCCCGTCCGTTTCCCTCTCCCGGTCCCCGTTCCCGTCCCGCCGTTCCCCCTTCGCGGCCGTTCCCTCCCGGACCTGCCCCGGGCCCGGCCCGGGCCCCGCCGCCGCCTCCGTCCCCGGCGCCGCCATCTTTGCTGCGCCGCCTCTCGCGCCGCTCTCGCGAGACTTCCGGGGGCAGCGCTCACGTGACCCCGAGAAGGATGGGAATTATCATAACCCTCTCCTTTTTAGTGACGTCACAAAGATATCCGCCAATAGCAGCGCGCTCCGCCCTCGGGGGGGAGGGGATTTCCCCGCCCCGCCCCTTCAGCGGCTCTCAGCCAATGGGCGTTCACCCCGCCCCCCCGCTCATTCTGGGGTGTGTCCTATTCGTGACGTCACCGGAGCGCTCAGCCAATGGCGGCGCGGTGCGCTCCCGGTGGGGGTTTCCCCGACCGCGCCCCCGGCGGTGACGTCACGGCGCTCTCAGCCAATGGCGGCGCGGCCCGCGCGGGGATTTCCAGGTCCGGCGGCGGCGCGGCCTCGGGGGGCGGCGGCGGGACCGGCACCGGCAGCTCCGGGACCACCGGGACCCGCACCGGGACCGCCACCGGAACCGCCACCGGGACCGCCACCGGGACATGGCGCTGCCGCTCGGTGAGCGCGGCCCCGCTGGCACCGGGACCGCCCCGGGCGGAGCGGAACCGGGGATCTCCTCCGGGGCACAACCGGCACCTCCCGGGGTGGGGGGAGGACCGGGGAATGGCGGCGGGACCGGGATAACGGGGGGGGGGGAAACGGGGCTGGGGGCGGGCGGGGGGGTCCCGGGGGTGTCACGCTCCGGTCGCGGTGCTGGGAATGCCCCGGTTCTCCCGGGATCCCTCCCCGGGGGGCGTGTCCCGGTGGCGATCCCGGTGCTGATGGCGCGATCGCGGTGCCGTGTCCCGGCAGGAGCGGCCGTTCCGGATCCCGGGCTGGCCATGGCCCACGGAGCACCGGGGACAGGTAAAGTCCCCACCCCGGGCCGGTGTCCCCTCCCCGGTGCCACCGAGCGGCTCCGGGAGCCCCGGGAAGGGGCGGGAGGCTCCTCACGGGATCGCTTTTCCCTTTCCGCAGATGATTTGGGTGAGTGGCACCGGAGCGGTTTGGAATTGTCGCCGTTCCCGGGAATTTCGCGATCCTCGAGCCGCGAGAAGGATTTTGGGAATGGGGAAGGGGCGGGGGGGCTCAGCCCATCCCCAGGCGGATCCGGGGGGGGGAATTGGGGCGGGGGTGGAGCAGAAGGGGCGGGGAGCTCCGGGATCGCTCCTGGGGTTGGGATCGGAGGTGGAAATCCCTCCCAGGTTCGGGATCTGGGCTGGAAATCATTCCCAGATTTGGGATCTGAGCTGGAAAAGCAGCCCCTGATCTGGAATTCAGTTCTAGATTTGGGATTTGGGGTGGGAATCTCTCCCAGATTTGGGATCTGAGCTGGAAAAGCAGCCCCTGATCTGGAATTCAGTCCTAGATTCGGGATTTGGGGTGGGAATCCCTCCCAGATTTGGGATCTGGGCTGGAGAAAAAGGTCCACACCTGGAAATTCCTCAGAGATTTGGGATTTGAGTCCCAAAAATCCCTCCCAGGTTCGGGATCTGAGCTGGAACGGCAGCTCCAGCCCTGGAATTCAGTCCTAGATTCGGGATTTGGGGTGGAAATCCCTCCCAGGTTCGGGATCTGAGCTGGAAATCATTCCCAGATTTGGGATCTGAGCTGGAAAAGCAGCCCTGATCTGAAATTCAGTTCTAGATTTGGGATTTGGGGTGGAAATCATTCCCAGATTTGGGATCTGAGCTGGAAATCATTCCCAGATTTGGGATCCGAGCTGGAAAAGCAGCCCCTGATCTGGAATTCAGTCCTAGATTCGGGATTTGGGGTGGGAATCCCTCCCTGATTTGGGATCTGAGCTGGAGGAAAAGATCCTGACGTGGGAATCCCTCAGAGATTTGGGATTTGAGCTCCAAAAATCCCTCCCAGGTTCGGGATCTGAGCTGGAAATCATTCCCAGATTTGGGATCTGAGCTGGAAAAGCAGCCCCTGATCTGGAATTCAGTCCTAGATTTGGGATTTGGGGTGGAAATCATTCCCAGATTTGGGATCTGAGCTGGAAAAGCAGCCCCTGATCCGGAATTCAGTCCTAGATTCGGGATTTGGGGTGGGAATCCCTCCCTGATTTGGGATCTGAGCTGGAGGAAAAGATCCTGACGTGGGAATCCCTCAGAGATTTGGGATTTGAGCTCCAAAAATCCCTCCCAGGTTCGGGATTTGGGGTGGAAATCATTCCCAGATTTGGGATCTGAGCTGGAAAAGCAGCCCCTGATCTGGAATTCAGTCCTGGATTTGGGATTTGGGGTGGGAATCCCTCCCTGATTTGGGATCTGAGCTGGAAAAGCAGCCCCTGATCCGGAATTCAGTCCTGGATTTGGGATTTGGGGTGGGAATCCCTCCCTGATTTGGGATCTGGGCTGGAGGAAAAGGTCCACACCTGGAAATTCCTCAGAGATTTGGGATTTGAGTCTCAAAAATCCCTCCCAGGTTCGGGATCTGAGCTGGAACGGCAGCTCCAGCCCTGGAATTCAGTCCTAGATTTGGGATTTGGGGTGGGAATCCCTCCCAGATTTGGGATCGGTGGTGGAAATCATTCCCAGATTTGGGATCTGGGCTGGAGGAAAAGATCCTGACATGGGAATCTCTCAGAAAATTGGGATTTGAGCTCCAAAAATCCCTCCCAGATTTAGAATTTGAGATGGAGCAGCAGCTCCAGCCCTGGAATTCAGTCCTGGATTTGGGATCTGTGTAGGGAATCCCTCACAGGGAGATGGAAATCCCTCCCAGATTTGGGGTCTGAGATGGAAATCCCTCCCAAATTTGGGATCTGAGCAGGGAATCCCTCACAGTGAGATGGAAATCATTCCCAGATTTGGGATCTGAGGTGGAAATCATTCCCAGATTTTGGATCTGAGCAGGGAATCCCTCCCAGATTTGGGATCTGAGGTGGAAATCCTTCTCAGATTTGGGACCTTAGCAGGGAATCCCTCACAGTGAGATGGAAATCATTCCCAGATTTGGGATCTGAGGTGGAAATCCTTCCCAGATTTGGAATCTGAGATGGAATTCATTCCCACATTTGGGATCTGAGCAGGGAATCCCTCCCTGATTTGGGATCTGAGGTGGAAATCCCTCCCAGACTTGGGATCTGAGCAGGGAATCCCTCACAGTGAGATGGAAATCCCTCCCAGATTTGGGATCTGAGGTGGAAATCCTTCCCAGATTTGGGATCTGAGCAGGGAATCCCTCCCAGATTTGGGATCTGAGATGGAAATCCCTCCCAAATTTGGGATCTGAGGTGGAAATCATTCCCAGATTTAGGATCTGTGCAGGGAATCCCTCCCAAATTTGGGATCTGAGGTGGAAATCATTCCCAGATTTAGGATCTGAGCAGGGAATCCCTCACAGTGAGACGGAAATCCCTCCCAGATTTTGGAACTGAAGTGGAAACCCTTCCCAGACTTGGGATCTGAGCAGGGAATCCCTCCCAGATTTGGGATCTGAGGTGGAAATCATTCCCAGATTTGGGATCTGAGGTGGAAATCCTTCCCAGATTTGGGATCTGAGCAGGGAATCCCTCCCAGATTTGGGATCTGAGCAGGGAATCCCTCACAATGAGATGGAAATCATTCCCAGATTTGGGATCTGAGGTGGAAATCCTTCCCAGATTTGGGATCTGAGCAGGGAATCCCTCCCAGATTTGGGGTCCGAGATGGAAATCATTCCCAGATTTGGGATCTGACCCAGACCACCACCTCCACCCCGAATCCCCTCCCACCCCCACCCCCCCCACTCCACCCCCACCCCAAAAAACCCCCCGGGATCCCCTCCCAATCCCCCCAAACCCCCTTTTCCCCCCCAGAAATCCTGGAGGAGGTGATGAAGGAGGACGGATTCCAGCCCGAGGCAGCTCCCCGAGCCCTTCCCAAGCTGATCCCGCGGGGCTCGGAGCCCTCGGGGGGCTGCGACCCTCGGGAGCCGCGCCTGGCGCAGACCCTCAGCGGCCTCTCCCTGTCCCCCCACGCCGCTCCCCGCGGCTCCCGGTGGTCCCAAACCCCCGGAACGGCTCCGGGAACGGCTCCGGGAAAGGCGGAAAAGCTGGAAAAGCCACGCTTGGTGATCACGGAGCAGCCGAAGCAGCGAGGGATGAGATTTCGCTACGAGTGCGAGGGGAGATCGGCCGGGAGCATCCTGGGGGAGAGCAGCTCCGAGGCTGCCAAGACCCTGCCCGCCATCGAGGTGGGGGCTGGGGGGAGGAAAAATGGGGAGGGGGAACCTCGGGAGAAGAGGGAAGGGCCCTTTGGGGGGGGGGTGGGCTGGGGCGGCGGAGAGGGAGGGGTTTTTTTGGGGTAAAATAGGGAGTTTGGGGGTGGATCGGGGAGGTTTGGGATGGATTGGGGAGGTTTGGGATGCGGGAAGGGTGGAAAGAGCATTTTTTGGATGGATTGGGGAGGTTTGGGATGCAGGAAGGGTGGGAAAGGCTTTTTTCGGGATAAATTAGGGAATTTTGGGATGCAGAAATGGTGGAAAGAGCATTTTTTGGGATGGATTGGGGAGGTTTGGGATGCAGGAAGGGTGGAAAGAGCATTTTTTGGGATGGATTGGGGAGGTTTGGGATGCAGGAAGGGTGGGAAAAGCATTTTTTGGGATGGATTGGGGAGTTTGGGATGCAGGAAGGTTGGAAAGAGTGTTTTTTGGGGATGGATTTGGGAAGTTTTGGATGCAGAAAGGGTGGGAAAGGCTTTTTTGCGATAAATTAGGGAGTTTTGGGAGGCAGGAACGGTGGAAAGAGCATTTTTTGGGATGGATTAGGGAGGTTTGGGATGCAGGAAGGGTGGGAAAAGCATTTTTTGGGATGGATTGGGGAGGTTTGGGATGCAGGAAGGGTGGGAAAAGCATTTTTTGGGATGGATTGGGGAGGTTTGGGATGGGTTTTCATGGTTTCCACCCATTTTCCGTGTTCCAAATTCCTTTGGGTGGTTCCGTATCTTCACTTTTTATATGGAATCAAAAAGCAAGTTTTTCGCTTTTCCGTTGTTTCCATCCATTTTCCCTGCTCTCCATCCCCTTTTCCACATTTTCCATTCCTTTTCCATATTCTCCATACTCCTTGGGATCCTTCCAAATCCTCATTCTGTGACTCTTCTCCCATTTTTGACCAGACCCAATCCCCCCCGATCCCCATTTTTATCTCTGTTTTCCCATCCCAAACCCCTCCTGGCTGATCCCCGGATTTTTCCCAGATTTTCCCAGATTTTTCCCAGATTTTCCCCGGATTTTTCTCGGCATTTCCCCCGATTTTCCCTGGATTTTCCCCGGATTTTCCCTGAATTTTCCCCAGATTTTCCCCAGATTTTTCCCAGATTTTTCCCAGATTTTTCCCGGATTTTTCCCAGATTTTCCCGGATTTTCCCCGGATTTTTCCCAGAGTTTCCCAGATTTTCCCCGGATTTTCCCAGATTTTCCCCGGATTTTTCCCAGAGTTTCCCAGATTTTCCCAGATTTTCCCCGGATTTTTCCCAGAGTTTCCCAGATTTTCCCCGGATTTTCCCCAGATTTTCCCCAGAGTTTCCCCCAGATTTTCCCCAGATTTTCCCTGGATTTTTCCCAGAGTTTCCCAGATTTTCCCAGATTTTCCCTAGATTTTTCCCAGATTTTCCCCGGATTTTCCCCAGATTTTCCCGGATTTTTCCCAGATTTTCCCCAGATTTTTCCCAGATATCCCCCGGATTTTTCCCAGAGTTTCCCAGATTTTCCCTGGATTTTCCCAGATTTTCCCGGATTTTCCCTGAATTTTTCCCAGATTTTCCCTGGATTTTTCCCAGAGTTTCCCAGATTTTCCCCAGAGTTTCCCCAGATTTTCCCGGATTTTCCCTGAATTTTTCCCAGATTTTCCCCAGATTTCCCCCGGATTTTTCCCAGAGTTTCCCGGATTTTCCCAGATTTTTCCCAGAGTTTCCCAGATTTTCCCCAGATTTTCCCCAGATTTTTCCCAGAGTTTCCCAGATTTTCCCCGGATTTTCCCCAGATTTTCCCGG
The DNA here is from genome assembly GCA_036630365.1 of Acanthiza pusilla. Taxonomy (NCBI): domain Eukaryota; kingdom Metazoa; phylum Chordata; class Aves; order Passeriformes; family Acanthizidae; genus Acanthiza; species Acanthiza pusilla. Next base: position 9,401 of record JAXCHO010000317.1, read on the forward strand.
ATTTTCCCTGAATTTTTCCCAGATTTTCCCTGAATTTTTCCCAGATTTTCCCTGGATTTTCCCCAGAGTTTCCCAGATTTTCCCCGGATTTTCCCTGAATTTTTCCCAGATTTTCCCCAGATTTTTCCCAGATTTCCCCAGATTTTCCCCGGATTTTCCCCAGATTTTCCCTGGATTTTCCCCAGATTTTCCCAGATTTTCCCCAGATTTTTCCCGGATTTTCCCCAGATTTTCCCCAGGTTTTCCCCGGATTTTTCCAGAGTTTCCCAGATTTTTCCCAGAGTTTCCCCAGATTTTTCCCCGAATTTTCCCCGGATTTTCCCCAGATTTTCCCCAGATTTTCCCTGAATTTTCCCCAGATTTCCCCCGAATTTTTCCCCGATTTTTCCCAAATTTTTCCCAATTTTCCCCAGCTCCTGAACTGCCAGGGCATCCCGGAGGTGACAGTCACTGCCTGCCTGGTGTGGAAGGATTGGCCTCACCGAGTGCATCCCCACGGCCTCGTGGGCAAGGACTGCGCCCAGGGGCTGTGCCGAGTGCTGCTGCGGCCCCAGAGCAACCCCAGGCACAGGTAAAAATCAGGAATTTCCTGAAAATTGGGAATTTTCCAGAATTTTCCAGGATTTTCCAGGAATTTTCCCATTTTTCCCGATTTTTGGGGCATTTTCATGGCATTTCTGGGCCTGTGCCGAGTGCTGCTGCGGCCCCAGAGCAACCCCAGGCACAGGTAGAAATCAGGAATGTTCAAAAAATTGGGAATTTCCCAGAATTTTCCAGGAATTTTCCCATTTTTCCCACTTTTTTGGGGATTTTCCAGGTGGTTTTGGGTGGTTTTGGGGTGGTTTTGAGGCATTTTTGGGCCTGTGCCGAGTGCTGCTGCGGCCCCAGAGCAACCCCAGGCAGAGGTAAAATCAGGAATTGCTCCAAAATTGGGAATTTCCCAGAATTTTCCAGGATTTTCCAGGAATTTTCCCATTTTTCCCGATTTTTTTTGGGTTTTCGTGTGCTTTTTGGTGGTTTTGAGGCATTTCTGGGCCTGTGCCGAGTGCTGCTGCGGCCCCAGAGCAACCCCAAGCACAGGTAAAAATCGGGAATTTGCAAAAAATCGGGAATTTTCCAGAATTTTCCAGGATTTTTCCCATTTTTCCCATTTTTTGGGGCATTTTCATGGTATTTGTGGGTGGTTTTGAGGCATTTCTGGGCCTGTGCCGAGTGCTGCTGCGGCCCCAGAGCAACCCCAAGCACAGGTAAAAATCAGGAATTGCCCAAAAATTGGGAATTTTCCAGAATTTTCCAGGATTTTCCCATTTTTCCCGATTTTTTTGGGGTTTTCGTGTGCTTTTTTGGTGGTTTTGAGGCATTTCTGGGCCTGTGCCGAGTGCTGCTGCAGCCCCAGAGCAACCCCAGGCACAGCCAAAAATCAGGAATTGCCCCAAAATCCCAAATTTTGGGGAATTTTCCAGGATTTTTCCCATTTTTCAAAGGATTTCTGGGGCTCTACCAGGTGCTCCTGGACCCTCAAAACCCATCCCAAGCACAAACATAACAAAATCAGAAAATATCCCAATAAATTCGATTTTCATGGCATTTTCCAGCATTTCCCCCCATTTTTGGGCCATTTTTTTGAGTTTCCAGGGTGGCTTTTGGTATTTTTGGGGCGGAGAATTCAGGAAGAGGCAGGAAAAATCGGGAATTTTGGATTTTTTGGCAGTTTCAGCAACCTGGGGATTCAGTGTGTGAAGAAGAAGGAGATCGAGGCTGCCATCGAGAAGAAGCTGCAGCTCGGGATCGACCCCTTCAAAGGTGAGAGGATTTTTTTCCAATTTTTTCCCTGATTTTTTCCAGATTTTCCCGATTTTTTCTGATTTATTACTGCTTTCTTTCCATTTTCCCCCTTTTTCTTATTTTTTTCTGATTTTGTTACTGTTTTTTTATTTTTTTTCTTCTGATTTTTCCTGTTTCCTCCTGATTTTTTCCCTTGGTTTTCCCAAGTTTTTTCTGTTTTTTCTGGGTTTTGTTTGTTTGTTTGTTTGTTTGTTTTTTGTTTTGTTTTGTTTTTTTGTTTTTGTTTGTTTTTTTTTTGTTTGGTTGGTTTTTTTCGATTCTCTGGGATTTCCTGGTTTCCTGCTTCTTCTTTTTTTTTCCCCGTTTTTCTGTTTTTTCCTTTCTTTTTTCCTGTTTTTTTCTTCCTTTTTCCAATTTTTTCCCATTTTTTCCTTGGTATTTTTCCCTTTTCTCCCCCTTCTCTTTCCCTCTTTCCCCCCCAGTTTTTCCCTGGTGTTTTTCCCAGTTCTTTTCCTTTTTACTTTCTTTTTTTTTCCTCATTTTTCTCAGTTTTTCCCCAATTTTTTCCTGTTTTTGGGGCATCTCTGGTCCTGGTCCCACCCCCTGACCCTTCCCATTCCCAATTCCCATTTTTCCCATTTTTTCCCATTTTTCCCCCCATTTTTTGGTGCTATCTCTGCTCCCTGACCATTCCCAATCCAATTTTCCCCATTTTTTCTCATTTTTTCCCATTTTCCCTCCATTTTTTTGGGCTGCCTCTGCTCCCCTGACAGTTCCCAATCCAATTTTTCCCATTTTTCCCATTTTTTCCCATTTCCCCCCATTTTTTGGTACTATCCCTGCTCCCCTGACCATTCCCAATCTGATTTTTCCCATTTTTCCCATTTTTTCCCGCTTTTCCCCCATTTTCCAGCGGGATCCCTGCTCCCCTGACCATTCCCAATCTGATTTTTCCCATTTTTCCCATTTTCCCCATTTCTCCCCCCATTTTTCGGGGCTATCCCTGCTCCCCTGACCATTCTCAATCTAATTTTTTCCAATTTTTCCCATTTTTTCCCATTTCCCCCCATTTTTTGGTACTATCTCTGCTCCCCGACCATTCCCAATCTGATTTTCCCCCATTTTCCCCCTTTTTTCCCAATTTCCCCCCATTTTTCGGGGCTATCTCTGCTCCCTGACCATTCTCAATCCAATTTTTTCCCATTTTTCCCATTTTCCCCCTTTCTCCCCCCATTTTTGGGGCTATCCCTGCTCCCCTGACCATTCCCAATCCCCATTTTTCCCATTTTTTCCCAATTCCCCCCCATTTTTCAGGGCTATCTCTGCTCCCTGACCATTCCCAATCTGATTTTTCCCATTTTTTCCCATTTTTCCCATTTTTTCCCGTTTTCCCCCCATTTTTCGGGGCTATCCCTGCTCCCTGACCATTCCAATCCCCATTTTTCCCATTTTTCCCATTTTTTTCCCAATTTCTCCCCCCATTTTTCGGGGCTATCCCTGCTCCCCTGACCATTCCCAATCTGATTTTTCCCATTTTTTCACATTTTTCCCATTTTTTTCCCAATTTCCCCCCATTTTTCAGGGCTATCCCTGCTCCCCTGACCATTCCCAATCCAATTTTTTCCCATTTTTTCCCATTTTTCCCATTTTTTCCCGTTTTTCCCCATTTTCCAGCGGGATCCCTGCGGAACCATCAGGAGGTTGATCTCAACGTGGTCAGGATTTGTTTCCAGGCCTCGTTCCGTGACTGCGCGGGGATCCCGCGGAGCCTCAGCCCGGTGCTGTCCCAGCCCATCTTCGACAAGAGTGAGTCCCAAAACACCCCAAATTCACCCCAAAAATAGCCTGGGAATATCCTAAAAATATCCCAAAAATATCCTGAAAATATTCTAAAAATATAACAGAAATATCCCAAAAATACCCCAAAAATATCCAGAATATATCCCAAAAATATCCCTAAGATTGCCTAAAAATGTCCCAAAAATATCCCAAAAATCCCCCGGAGCCTCAGCCCGGTGCTGTCCCAGCCCATCTTCGACAAGAGTGAGTCCCAAAACACCCCAAATTCACCCCAAAAATAGCCTGGGAATATCCCGAAAATATCCCGAAAATATCCTGAAAATATCCTGAAAATATCTTAAAAATATAAGAGAAATATCCTGAAAATATCCCAAAAATATCCCGAAAATATCCTGAAAATATAACAAAATATCCCCAAAAATATTCCAAAAATATCCAAAAAAATATCCTGGAAATATCCTAAAAATATAACACAAACATCCAAAAAATATTCCAAAAATATTCCAAAAATATCCTGAAAATATCCTCAAAATGTCCTAAAAATATAACAGAAATATCCCAAAAATATCCCCAAAATATCCTGAAAATATCTTAAAAATATAACAGAAATATCCCAAAAATACCCCAAAAATATCCTGAGTATATCCCAAAATATCCCTAAGATTACCTAAAAATATCCCAAAAATATCCCAAAAATCCCCCGGAGCCTCAGGCCGGTGCTGTCCCAGCCCATCTTCGACAAGAGTGAGTCCCAAAACACCCCAAATTCACCCCAAAAATAGCCTGGGAATATCCTGGAAATATCCTGAAAATATAAGAGAAATATCCCCAAAAGTATTCTAAAAATATCTTAAAAATATCCTGGAAATATCCTGAAAATATAAGAGAAATATCCCCAAAAGTATTCTAAAAATATCCTAAAAATATCCTGGAAATATCCTGAAAATATAAGAGAAATATCCCCAAAAGTATTCGAAAAATATCTTAAAAATATCCTGGAAATATCCTGAAAATATAACACAAACATCCAAAAAATATTCCCAAAAAAAAAAAAATATTCTGAAAATATCCTCAAAATATCCTAAAAATGTCACAGAAATATCTCCAAAAATATCCCAAAAATCCCCTGGAGCCTCAGCCCGGTGCTGTCCCAGCCCATCTTTGACAAGAGTGAGTCCCAGAACACCCCAAATTCACCCCAAAAAGAGCCGAAATTCACCCCAAAAATAGCCCAAATTCACCCCAAAAATAGCCCAGAAATATCCTGAAAATAGCCTGAAAATATCCCAGAAATATCCTGAAAATATAACAGAAATATCCCAAAAAATCCCAGAAATATCTTGAAAATATCCCCCAAAATAGCCCCAAACCAGCCCAAAATCAAGCCCAAAAGTATTTCAAAAAGCAGTCCCAAAATAACCTGAAAATATCCCAAAAATATCCTGAAAATATTCTAAAAATATAACAGAAATATCCCAAAAATACCCCAAAAATATCCTGAAAATATCCTAAAAATACAACAGAAATATCCCAAAAATATCCTGAAAATATCGTGAAAGTATCCTAAAAATATAACAGAAATATCCCAAAAATATCCCAAAACGATCCTGAAAATATCCTGAAAATATAACAGAAATATCCCAAAAATACCCCAAAAATATCCTGAAAATATCCTAAAAATATAAGAAAAATATCCCAAAAATATCCTGAAAGTATCCTAAAAATATAAGAGAAATATCCCCAAAAGTACTCCAAAAATATCCTGAAAATATCCTAAAATTACAACAGAAATATCCCAAAAATACCCCAAAAATATCCTGAAAATATCCTAAAATTATAACAGAAATATCCCAAAAAATCCCAGAAATATCTTGAAAATATCCCCCAAAATAGCCCCAAACCAGCCCAAAATCAAGCCCAAAAATATTTCAAAAAGCAGTCCCAAAATAACCTGAAAATATCCCAAAAATATCCTGAAAATATTCTAAAAATATAACAGAAATATCCCAAAAATACCCCAAAAATATCCAGAATATATCCCAAAAATATCCCTAAGATTGCCTAAAAATATCCCAAAAATATCCCAAAAATCCCGCGGAGCCTCAGCCCGGTGCTGTCCCAGCCCATCTTCGACAAGAGTGAGTCCCAGAACACCCCAAATTCACCCCCAAAAATAGCCTGGGAATATCCTGGATATATCCTGAAAATATAAGAGAAATATCCCCAAAAGTATTCTAAAAATATCTTAAAAATATCCTGGAAATATCCTGAAAATATAACACAAACATCCAAAAAATATTCCGAAAATATACTGAAAATATTCTGAAAATATCCTCAAAATGTCCTAAAAATATAACAGAAATATCCAAAAAATATCCCGAAAATATCCCAAAAATATCCCGAAAATATCCTGAAAATATCCTGAAAATATCCTGAAAATATCCCGAAAATATCCTGAAAATATCTTGAAAGTATTCTAAAAATATCCTAAAAATATAAGAGAACTATCCCAAAATTACCCCAAAAATATCCTAAAAATATCCTAAAAATATAAGAGAAATATCCCAAAAATACCCCAAAAATATTCCAGAAATATCCTAAAAATATAACAGAAATATCCCAAAAAGTACTCCAAAAATGTCCTGAGAATATCCTAAAATTACAACAGAAATATCCCCAAAAATATTCCCAAAAATATCCTAAAAATATCCTAAAAATATAACAGAAATATCCCAAAAATACCCCAAAAATATCCTGAAAATATCCTAAAAATATAAGAGAAATATCCCAAAAATACCCCAAAAATATTCCAGAAATATCCTGGAAATATAAGAGAAATATCCCAAAAATACCCCAAAAATGTTCCAGAAATATCCTGGAAATATAAGAGAAATATCCAAAAAATATCCCAAAAATATCCTGAAAATATCCTGAAAATATCCTGAAAATATAAGAGAAATATCCTGAAAATATCCTGAAAATATCCTGGAAATATTCTGAGAATGTCCTAAAAATATAAGAGAAATATCCCAAAAATATCCTGAAAATATCCTGAAAATATCCTAAAAATATAACAGAAATATCCCAAAAATACCCCAAAAATATTCCAGAAATATCCTAAAAATATAACAGAAATATCCTGAAAATATCCTGAAAATATCCTGAAAATATTAAAAAAAAATCCTGAAAAAATCAAAAAAATATCCTGAAAATATCCTAAAAATATAACAGAAATATCCCAAAAATACCCTAAAAATATCCTGAAAATATCCTAAAAATATCCCAAAAATATCCTGAAAAAAATCAAAAAAATATCCTGAAAATATCCTAAAAATATAAGAGAAATATCCCAAAAATACCCCAAAAATATTCCAGAAATATCTTGGAAATATCCTAAAAATATAACAGAAATATCCCAAAAAATCCCAGAAATATCTTGAAAATATCCCCCAAAATAGCCCCAAACCAGCCCAAAATCAAGCCCAAAAATATTTCAAAAAGCAGTCCCAAAATAACCTGAAAATATCCCAAAAATATCCTGAAAATATTCTAAAAATATAACAGAAATATCCCAAAAATACCCCAAAAATATCCAGAATATATCCCAAAAATATCCCTAAGATTGCCTAAAAATATCCCAAAAATATCCCAAAAATCCCCCGGAGCCTCAGCCCGGTGCTGTCCCAGCCCATCTTCGACAAGAGTGAGTCCCAGAACACCCCAAATTCACCCCAAAAATAGCCTGGAAATATCCCGAAAATATCCTGAAAATATCCTGAAAATATCCGGAAAATATAAGAGAAATACCCCCAAAAATATTCCAAAAATATCCTAAAAATATGCTGGAAATATCCTGAAAATATCCTGAAAATACCCAAAAAATATCCTGAAAATATCCTGAAAATATCCCAAAAATATCCCGAAAATATCCTGAAAATATCCTGAAAATATCCTGAAAATATCCTGAAAATATCCAAAAAATATCCTGAAAATATAAAAAAAATCCCGAAAATATCCTAAAAATATAAGAGAAATATCCCAAAAATGCCCCAAAAATATTCCAGAAATATCTTGGAAATATCTTGAAAATGTAACAGAAATATCCAAAAAATACCCCAAAAATATTCCAAAAATATTCAAAAAATATTGTCAAAATATCCTAAAAATGTCACAGAAATATTCCAAAAATACCGTAAAAATATTCCAGAAATATCCTGGAAATATAACAGAAATATCCCAAAAATACCCCAAAAATATCCTGAAAATATCCTAAAAATACAACAGAAATATCCCAAAAATATCCTGAAAATATCGTGAAAGTATCCTAAAAATATAACAGAAATATCCCAAAAATATCCCAAAAATATCCTGAAAATATCCTGAAAATATAACAGAAATATCCCAAAAATACCCCAAAAATATCCTGAAAATATCCTAAAAATATAAGAAAAATATCCCAAAAATATCCTGAAAGTATCCTAAAAATATAAGAGAAATATCCCCAAAAGTACTCCAAAAATATCCTGAAAATATCCTAAAATTACAACAGAAATATCCCAAAAATACCCCAAAAATATCCTGAAAATATCCTAAAATTACAACAGAAATATCCCAAAAATACCCCAAAAATATCCTGAAAATATCCTAAAATTATAACAGAAATATCCCAAAAAATCCCAGAAATATCTTGAAAATATCCCCCAAAATAGCCCCAAACCAGCCCAAAATCAAGCCCAAAAATATTTCAAAAAGCAGTCCCAAAATAACCTGAAAATATCCCAAAAATATCCTGAAAATATTCTAAAAATATAACAGAAATATCCCAAAAATACCCCAAAAATATCCAGAATATATCCCAAAAATATCCCTAAGATTGCCGAAAAATATCCCAAAAATATCCCAAAAATCCCGCGGAGCCTCAGCCCAGTGCTGTCCCAGCCCATCTTCGACAAGAGTGAGTCCCAAAACACCCCAAATTCACCCCAAAAATAGCCTGGGAATATCCTGGATATATCCTGAAAATATAAGAGAAATATCCCCAAAAGTATTCTAAAAATATCTTAAAAATATCCTGGAAATATCCTGAAAATATAACGCAAACATCCAAAAAATATTCCAAAAATATACTGAAAATATTCTGAAAATATCCTCAAAATGTCCTAAAAATATAACAGAAATATCCAAAAAATATCCCGAAAATATCCCAAAAATATCCCGAAAATATCCCAAAAATATCCCGAAAATATCCTGAAAATATCCCGAAAATATCCTGAAAATATCTTGAAAGTATCCTAAAAATATCCTAAAAATATAAGAGAACTATCCCAAAATTACCCCAAAAATATCCTGAAAATATCCTAAAAATATAAGAGAAATATCCCAAAAATACCCCAAAAATATTCCAGAAATATCCTAAAAATATAACAGAAATATCCCAAAAAGTACTCCAAAAATGTCCTGAGAATATCCTAAAATTACAACAGAAATATCCCCAAAAATATTCCCAAAAATATCCTAAAAATATCCTAAAAATATAACAGAAATATCCCAAAAATACCCCAAAAATATCCTGAAAATATAAAAAAAAATCCTGAAAATATCCAAAAAATATCCTGAAAATATCCTAAAAATATAAGAGAAATATCTCAAAAATACCCTAAAAATATCCTGAAAATATCCTAAAAATATCCCAAAAATATCCTGAAAAAATAAAAAAAAATCCTGAAAATATCCTAAAAATATAAGAGAAATATCCCCAAAATACCCCAAAAATATTGCAGAAATATCTTGGAAATATCTTGAAAATGTAACAGAAATATCCAAAAAATACCCCAAAAATATTCCAAAAATATTCAAAAAATATTGTCAAAATATCCTAAAAATGTCACAGAAATATTCCAAAAATACCGTAAAAATATTCCAGAAATATCCTGGAAATATAACAGAAATATCCCAAAAATACCCCAAAAATATCCTGAAAATATCCTAAAAATACAACAGAAATATCCCAAAAATATCCTGAAAATATCGTGAAAGTATCCTAAAAATATAACAGAAATATCCCAAAAATATCCCAAAAATATCCTGAAAATATCCTGAAAATATAACAGAAATATCCCAAAAATATCCTGAAAATATCCTGAAAATATCCTGAAAATATCCCGAAAATATCCCGAAAATATCCCGAAAATATCCTGAAAGTATCCTAAAAATATAACAGAAATATCCCAAAAATATCCTGAAAATATCCTGAAAATATAAGAGAAATATCCCCAAAAATATTCCAAAAATATCCTGAAAATATATTGAAAATATAGCACAAATATCCAAAAAATATTCAAAAAATATTCCAAAAATATTCCAAAAATATCCTGAAAATATCCCCAAAATTTTCTAAAAATGTCACAGAAATATTCCCAAAAATATCCCAAAAATCCCGCGGAGCCTCAGCCTGGTGCTGTCCCAGCCCAATTTCGACAAGAGTGAGTCCCAAAACACCCCAAATTCACCCCAAAAAGAGCCTGGAAATATCCTGAAAATATCCCAAAAATATCCCGAAAATATCCTGAAAATATCCTAAAAATATAACAGAAATATCCCAAAAATACCCCAAAAATATTCCAAAAATATCCTCAAAATATCCTGAAAATATAACAGAAATATCCCAAAAATCCCGCGGAGCCTCAGCCCGGTGCTGTCCCAGCCCATCTTCGACAAGAGTGAGTCCCAAAACACCCCAAATTCACCCCAAAAATAGCCTGGAAATATCCCGAAAATATCCTGAAAATATTCTGAAAATATCCCGAAAATATCCCGAAAATATCCTGAAAACATAAGAGAAATATCCCAAAAATATCCCCAAAAAATCCTGAAAATATCCTGAAAATATCCTGAAAATATGCAAAAAATGTCCTGAAAATATCCTAAAAATATAAGAGAAATATCCAAAAATTACCCCAAAAATATTCCAGAAATATCTTGGAAATATCTTGAAAATATAACAGAAATATCCAAAAAATATTCCAAAAATATTCCAAAAATATTCCAAAAATATCCTGAAAATATCTTCAAAATATCCCAAAAATGTCACAGAAATATCTCCAAAAATATCCAAAAATATCCCAAAAATCAGCCCCAAAATATTCCACAAATATCCCCAAAATACCTTTAAAAATACCCCAAAAATATCCCCAAACCAACCCAAAACCAGCCCCGAAAATCCTGGAAAAGTAAAAAAAAAAAAAAAAATCCCCCAAAATCAAAAAAGGAATTGTAAGAAAATTGCGAAGAAATTCCAAAAAAGATCCCAAAAAGGGAAAATTATCTGAAAAAAAAGCTGAAAAAAATCTGAAAAAACTCCCCAAAATTCTGGCAAAAATCTGATAAAATTTTGAATAAAATCAGGAAAAAAAATCAGGGGGGGAAAAAAAATCGGAAAAAAAAATTTAAAAATCTGAAAAAAATGTTTAAAAAATCTGAAAAAAATGTTTAAAAAATGTGAAAAAAAATTTTTAAAATCTGAAAAAAAAATTTAAAAATCTGAAAAAAATGTTTAAAAAATCGGAAAAGAAATTTTAAAAATCTGAAAAAATGTTTAAAAAATCGGAAAAAAATGTTTAAAAAATCGGAAAAAAATGTTTAAAAAATCGGAAAAAAATGTTTAAAAATCTGAAAAAAATGTTTAAAAAATCGGAAAAAAAATTTTAAAAATCTGAAAAAAATGTTTAAAAAATCGGAAAAAAAAGTTTAAAAAATCTGAAAAAAAACCTAAAAATCTGAAAAAAATGTTTAAAAAATCTGAAAAAAATTTTTTAAAAATCTGAAAAAAATGTTTAAAAATCTGAAAAAAATGTTTAAAAAAATCGGAAAAAAATGTTTAAAAAATCTGAAAAAAATGTTTAAAAAATCTGAAAAAAATGTTTAAAAAATCGGAAAAAAATGTTTAAAAAATCGGAAAAAAATGTTTAAAAAATCTGAAAAAAATGTTTAAAAAATCTGAAAAAAATGTTTAAAAAATCTGAAAAAATAATTTAAAAAAAAAAAAAGAAACAAAACAAAAAAAAACCAGAACAAAGCCTGTAAAAAATGGGAAAAAAATCTGGGTTTTGGGATTTTGCAGAATCCACGAACACGTCGGAGCTGCGCATCTGTCGGATGAACAAGGAGAGCGGCCCCTGCACGGGCGGGGAGGAGCTCTACCTGCTCTGCGACAAGGTCCAGAAAGGTACCCGCACACCTGGGGGCACCTGGGCACCAAAACACAGCTGGGGGCACACCTGGGGCACAGCTGGGGCGCCAAAAACACACCTGTGGCACCCAAAACACACCTGGGCACACCTGGGCACTGAAACACAGCTGGGCACAGCTGGGGTACACCTGGGCACCAAAAACACACCTGGGGGCACACCTGGGGCAGCCAGAACACACCTGGGGCACCCAAAACACACCTGGGCACAGCTGGGGTACACCTGGGCACCAAAAACACACCTGGGCACACCTGGGCACCAAAAATACAGCTGGGCACAAAAAACACACCTGGGGGCACAGCTGGGGTACCAAAAACACACCTGGGCACACCTGGGCACCGAAACACACCTGGGGACACAGCTGGGCACCAAAAACACACCTGGGCACACCTGGGCACCCAAAACACACCTGGGGGCACAGCTGGGGCAGCCAGAACACAGTTGGGGGCACACCTGGGCACCAAAAACACATCTGGGGGCACACCTGGGGCAGCCAGAACACACCTGGGGCACCCAAAACACACCTGGGCACAGCTGGGGCAGCCACAACACAGTTGGGGGCACAGCTGGGGCACCAAAAACACATCTGGGGGCACCCAAAACACACCCAGAACACACCTGGGGCACCCAAAACACACCGAAAACACCTGGGGCACCCAAAACTCACCTGGGCACACCTGGGGCACCCAAAACACACCTGGGGGCACAGCTGGGGCAGCCAGAACACAGTTGGGGCACCTGGGGGCACCCGAAACACGTCTGGGGGCACCCAGAACACACCCAGAACACACCTGGGGCACCCAGAACACACCCAGAACACACCTGGGGCACCCAAAACTCACCTGGGCACACCTGGGCACACCTGGGGCACCCAGAACACACCCAGAACACACCTGGGGAACCCAAAACACGTCTGGGGGCACCGAGAACACACCTAAAACACACCTGGTGGCACCCAGAATATACCTGGGGGCATCCAGAACACACCTGGGGCACCCCAAACACACCTGGGCACACCTGGGGCACCCAGAACACACCTGGGACACACCTGGGGCACCCAAAACACGTCTGGGGGCACCCAAAACACACCCAGAACACACCTGGGGCACCCAAAACACACCCAGAACACACCTGGGGGCACCCAAAACACACCCAGAACACACCTGGGGGCACCCAAAACACACCCAGAACACACCTGGGCACCAAAAACACACCTGGGGGCACACCTGGGACACCAAAACCACATCTGGGGGCACACCTGGGGCACCCAAAACACACCTGGGCACACCTGGGGCAGCCAGAACACACCCAGAACACACCTGGGGGCACCCAAAACACACCTGGGGGCACCCAAAACACACCTGGGCACAGCTGGGGCAGCCAGAACACACCTGGGCACACCTGGGGTACCGAAAACACACCTGGGGGCACACCTGGGCACCAAAACCACATCTGGGGGCACACCTGGGGCACCAAAAACACACCTGGGGCACCCAAAACACACCTGGGGGCATGCCTGGGGTACACCTGGGGCACCCAGAACACATCTGGAGGGACCCAGAACACACCTGGGCACCAAAACCACACCTGGGGGCACCTGGGGTACACCTGGGGGCACCCAGAACACACCTGGGGGCATCTGGGTTTCCAAAACTCCTTGGAAAGTGAGGATGGGGACAGGAGCCCCAATTCCCCCTTTATCCCAATCCCAGTCCCAAATTCCAGCCCCAAATCCCAATCCTGACCCCAAATCCCAATCCTGGCCCCAAATCCCAATCCTGACCCCAATCCTGACCCCAAATCCCAATCCTGACCCCAATCCTGACCCTAAATCCCAATCCTGACCCAAATCCTGACCCCAAATCCCAATCCTGACCCCAAATCCCAATCCTGACCCAAATCCTGGCCCCAAATCCCAATCCTGACCCCAATCCTGACCCCAAATCCCAATCCTGACCCCAATCCTGACCCTAAATCCCAATCCTGACCCAAATCCTGACCCCAAATCCCAATCCTGACCCCAAATCCCAATCCTGACCCAAATCCTGACCCCAAATCCCAATCCTGGCCCCAAATCCCAATCCTGACCCCAATCCTGACCCCAAATCCCAATCCTGGCCCCAAATCCCAATCCTGACCCCAATCCTGACCCCAAATCCCAATCCTGACCCAAATCCTGACCCCAAATCCCGACCCCAAATCCCAATCCTGACCCCAATCCTGACCCCAAATCCCAATCCTGACCCCAAATCCCAATCGTGACTCCAATCCTGACCCCAAATCCCAATCGTGACCCCAGTCCTGACCCCAAATCCCAGTCCTGACCCCAAATCCCCATCCCAAATCCCAAATGGCAGAGGACATCGCCATGGTGTTCCGGAAGGAGTCGTGGGTGCTTTATCCCAATCCTGACCCCAAATCCCAACCCCAAATTCCAATCCCAACGCCAAATCCCAATCCTGACCCCAATCCTGACCCCAAATCCCAATCCTGACCCCAAATCCCAATCCTGGCCCCAAATCCCAATCCTGACCCCAATCCTGACCCCAAATCCCAATCCTGACCCCAATCCTGACCCTAAATCCCAATCCTGACCCAAATCCTGACCCCAAATCCCAATCCTGACCCCAAATCCCAATCCTGACCCAAATCCTGGCCCCAAATCCCAATCCTGACCCCAATCCTGACCCCAAATCCCAATCCTGACCCCAATCCTGACCCTAAATCCCAATCCTGACCCAAATCCTGACCCCAAATCCCAATCCTGACCCCAAATCCCAATCCTGACCCAAATCCTGACCCCAAATCCCAATCCTGGCCCCAAATCCCAATCCTGACCCCAATCCTGACCCCAAATCCCAATCCTGGCCCCAAATCCCAATCCTGACCCCAATCCTGACCCCAAATCCCAATCCTGACCCAAATCCTGACCCCAAATCCCGACCCCAAATCCCAATCCTGACCCCAATCCTGACCCCAAATCCCAATCGTGACTCCAATCCTGACCCCAAATCCCAATCGTGACTCCAATCCTGACCCCAAATCCCAATCGTGACCCCAGTCCTGACCCCAAATCCCAGTCCTGACCCCAAATCCCCATCCCAAATCCCAAATGGCAGAGGACATCGCCATGGTGTTCCGGAAGGAGTCGTGGGTGCTTTATCCCAATCCTGACCCCAAATCCCAACCCCAAATTCCAATCCCAACGCCAAATCCCAATCCTGACCCCAATTCCCGACCCCAAATGGCAGAGGACATCGCCGTGGTGTTCCAGAAAGGTCGTGGGTGCTTTATCCCAATCCTGACCCCAAATCCCAATCCCAACCCCAAATCCCAATCCTGACCCCAAATCCCAATCCTGACCCCAATCCTGACCCCAATCCTGACCCCAAATCCCAATCCCAACCCCAAATCCCAATCCTGACCCCAATCCTGACCCCAAATCCCAATCCTGACCCCAATCCTGACCCCAAATCCCAATCCTGACCCCAATTCCCAATCCTGACCCCAATCCTGACCCCAAATCCCAATCCTGACCCCAAATCCCAATCCTGACCCCAAATCCCAATCCTGACCCCAAATCCCAATCCTGACCCCAATCCTGACCCCAAATCCCAATCCTGACCCCAAATCCCAATCCTGACCCCAAATCCCAATCCTGACCCCAATCCTGACCCCAAATCCCAATCCTGACCCCAAATCCCAATCCTGACCCCAATCCTGACCCCAAATCCCAATCCTGACCCCAATCCTGACCCCAATTCCCAATCCTGACCCCAAATCCCCATCCCAAATCCCAAATGGCAGAGGACATCGCCGTGGTGTTCTGGAAGGAGTCGTGGGTGCTTTATCCCAACCCCAAATCCCAATCCTGACCCCAAATCCCAATCCTGACCCCAATTCCCAATCCTGACCCCAAATCCCAATCCTGACCCCAATCCTGACCCCAAATCCCAATCCTGACCCCAAATCCCAATCCCAACCCCAAATCCCAATCCTGACCCCAATCCTGACCCCAAATCCCAATCCTGACCCCAGTTCCCAATCCTGACCCCAGTTCCCAATCCCGACCCCAAATCCCAATCCTGACCCCAATCCTGACCCCAAATCCCTATCCCAAATCCCAAATGGCAGAGGACATCGCCGTGGTGTTCCGGAAGGAGTCGTGGGTGCTTTATCCCAATCCTGACCCCAATCCTGACCCCAAATCCCAATCCTGACCCCAAATCCCAATCCTGACCCCAAATCCCAATCCTGACCCCAATTCCCAATCCTGACTCCAATCCTGACCCCAATCCTGACCCCAAATCCCAAATCCCCAGAGGACATCGCCATGGTTTATCTCTCCCCAACCCCAAATCCCAATCCTGACCCCAAATCCCAATCCTGACCCCAAATCCCAATTCCCGATCCCAAATCCCAATCCCGACCCCAAATCCCAATCCTGACCCCAAATCTCAATCCTGACCCCAATCCTGACCCCAAATCCCAATCCTGACCCCAATTCCCTATCCCAAATCCCAAATGGCAGAGGACATCGCCGTGGTGTTCCGGAAGGAGTCGTGGGTGCTTTATCCCAATCCTGACCCCAAATCCCAATCCTGACCCCAATCCTGACCCCAAATCCCAATCCTGACTCCAAATCCCAATCCTGACCCCAATTCCCAATCCTGACCCCAAATCCCAATCCTGACCCCAATCCTGACCCCAAATCCCAATCCTGACTCCAAATCCCAATCCTGACCCCAATTCCCAATCCTAACCCCAATTCCCAATCCTGACCCCAAATCCCAATCCTGACTCCAAATCCCAATCCTGACTCCAAATCCCAATCCTGACCCCAATTCCCAGTCCTGACCCCAATTCCCAATCCTGACCCCAATTCCCAATCCTGACCCCAAATGCCAATCCTGACCCCAATCCTGACCCCAAATCCCAATCCTGACCCCAAATCCCAATCCCAACCCCAATTCCCAATCCTGACCCCAATTCCCGACCCCAAATGGCAGAGGACATCGCCGTGGTGTTCCGGAAGGAGTCGTGGGTGCTTTATCCCAATCCTGACCCCAAATCCCAACCCCAAATTCCAATCCCAACCCCAATTCCCAATCCTGACCCCAATCCTGACCCCAAATCCCAATCCTGACCCCAATCCTGACCCCAAATCCCAATCGTGACCCCAGTCCTGACCCCAAATCCCAATCCCAAATCCCAATCCCGACCCCAAATCCCAATCCCGACCCCAAATCCCAACCCCGAATCCCAATCCTGACCCCAATCCTGACCCCAATTCCCGATCCCAAATGGCAGAGGACATCGCCGTGGTGTTCCGGAAGGAGTCGTGGGTGGTTTATCCCAATCCCGACCCCAATTCCCAATCCTGACTCCAATCCTGACCCCAAATCCCAATCCTGACCCCAATTCCCAATCCCAACCCCAAATCCCAACCCCAAATCCCAATCCTAACCCCAATTCCCGATCCCAAATGGCAGAGGACATCGCCGTGGTGTTCCGGAAGGAGTCGTGGGTGCTTTATCCCAATCCTAACCCCAAATCCCAATCCTGACTCCAATCCTGACCCCAAATCCCAATCGTGACCCCAATCCTGACTCCAAATCCCAATCCTGACCCCAAATCCCAATCCCAACCCCAAATCCCAATCCTGACTCCAAATCCCAATCCTGACCCCAATTCCCAATCCTGACCCCAATTCCCAATCCTGACCCCAATTCCCAATCTTGACCCCA
Organism: Acanthiza pusilla; assembly: GCA_036630365.1. Taxonomy (NCBI): domain Eukaryota; kingdom Metazoa; phylum Chordata; class Aves; order Passeriformes; family Acanthizidae; genus Acanthiza; species Acanthiza pusilla. The sequence continues at coordinate 26,979 of JAXCHO010000317.1, forward strand.
ATTCCCAATCCTAACCCCAATTCCCGATCCCAAATGGCAGAGGACATCGCCGTGGTGTTCCGGAAGGAGTCGTGGGTGGTTTATTCCAATCCTGACCCCAAATCCCAATCCTGACTCCAATCCTGACCCCAAATCCCAATCCCGACCCCAAATCCCAATCCCAACCCCAATTCCCGATCCTAACCCCAATTCCCAATCCTGACTTCAATCCTGACCCCAAATCCCAATCCTGACCCCAAATCCCAATCCCAACCCCAAATCCCAATCCTGACTCCAATCCTGACCCCAGATCCCAATCCTGACCCCAAATCCCAATCCCAACCCCAAATCCCAACCCCAATTCCCGATCCTAACCCCAATTCCCGATCCCAAATGGCAGAGGACATCGCCGTGGTGTTCCGGAAGGAGTCGTGGGTGCTTTATCCCAACCCTGACTCCAAATCCCAATCCTGACCCCAAATCCCAACCCCAATTCCCAATCCTGGCCCCAATTTCCAATCCTGACCCCAATTCCCAATCCTGACCCCAATCCTGACCCCAAATCCCAATCCTGACCCCAATCCTGACCCCAAATCCCAATCGTGACCCCAGTCCTGACCCCAAATCCCAATCCCAAATCCCAATCCTGACCCCAATTCCCAATCCTGACCCCAAATCCCAACCCCAAATCCCAATCCTGACCCCAATTCCCGATCCTAACCCCAATTCCCGATCCCAAATGGCAGAGGACATCGCCGTGGTGTTCTGGAAGGAGTCGTGGGTGCTTTATCCCAACCCTGACTCCAAATCCCAATCCTGACCCCAATTCCCAATCCTAACCCCAATTCCCAATCCTGACCCCAAATCCCAATCCCAACCCCAAATCCCAACCCCAATTCCCGATCCTAACCCCAATTCCCGATCCCAAATGGCAGAGGACATCGCCGTGGTGTTCCGGAAGGAGTCGTGGGTGCTTTATCCCAATCCTGACCCCAAATCCCAACCCCAATTCCCAATCCTGGCCCCAATTTCCAATCCTGACCCCAATTCCCAATCCTGACCCCAATCCTGACCCCAAATCCCAATCCTGACCCCAATCCTGACCCCAGATCCCAATCCTGACCCCAGATCCCAATCCTGACCCCAATTCCCAATCCCAACCCCAAATCCCAATCCCGACCCCAATTCCCGATCCTAACCCCAATTCCCGATCCCAAATCACAGAGGACATCGCCGTGGTGTTCTGGAAGGAGTCGTGGGTGGTTTATCCCAATCCCAACCCTGATTCCCAATCCTGACCCCAAATCCCAATCCCAACCCCAAATCCCAACCCCAATTCCCAATCCTGACCCAAATCCCAATCCTGACCCCAATCCTAACCCCAATTTCCCTATCCCAAATCCCAAATGGCAGAGGACATCGCCGTGGTGTTCCGGAAGGAGTCGTGGGAGGCGCGCGCGGATTTCTCGCAGGCCGACGTGCACCGGCAGGTGGCGATCGTGCTGCGCACGCCCCCGTACCGCCACCTGGAGCTGCGCGAGCCCGTGCAGGTGGAGGTGTTCCTGCAGCGCCTGACCGACAGCGTCTGCAGCGACGCCTTCCGCTTCACCTACCTGCCCCGGGACCCCGGTAATACCGGGAATAACCCGGGAATAACCCCCGGGAATAGCGGGGATAACCCCCGGGAATAGCGGGGATAACCCCCGGGGATAACGGGGTCGGGGTGCAGGTGGAGGTGTTCCTGCAGCGACGCCTTCCGCTTCACCTACCTGCCCCGGGACCCCGGTAATACCGGATTGGGAACCGGGAATAACCCGGGAATAACCCCCGGGAATAGCGGGGATAACCCCCGGGGATAACGGGGATAGCCCCCGGGGATAACGGGGTCGGGGTGCAGGTGGAGGTGTTCCTGCAGCGACGCCTTCCGCCTCACCTTCCTTCCCCCGGGACCCCGGTAATACCGGATTGGGAACCGGAAATAACGCGGGAATAACCCCCGGGAATAACGAGGATAACCCCGGGAATAACCCGGGAATAAGGGGGATAACGGGGATGGGGGGCGTTTCTCGGTAATTAACGGGAGGGTGTCTAATAATGAGGTTTCGCAGTAATTAACGGGAACGGGCTGTCCCGGCAATTAACGGGGGAAGTCCTGGTAATTAACGGGAGGGCGGTTTCCCGGTAAGTAACGGGGGGGGGGGTCCCGGTAATTACCGGGGGGAGTCCCGGTAATTAACAGAAGGGGTTTCCGGTTAATTAACGGGCATTTTCCCGGTAATTACCGGGGTCCCGATAATTAACGGGAGGGGGGTTTCCCGTTAATTAACGGGGCTTTTCCCGGTAATTACCGGGGTCCCGATAATTAACGGGAGGGGGGTTTCCCGTTAATTAACGGGGCTTTTCCCGGTAATTACCGGGGGGAGTTTCCCGTTAATTAACGGGCATTTTCCCGGTAATTACCGGGGGGAGTTTCCCGTTAATTAACGGGGCTTTTCCCGGTAATTACCGGGGTCCCGATAATTAGCGGGAGGGGGGTTTCCCGTTAATTAACGGGGCTTTTCCCGGTAATTACCGGGGTCCCGATAATTAGCGGGAGGGGGGTTTCCCGTTAATTAACGGGCATTTTCCCGGTAATTACCGGGGGGAGTTTCCCGTTAATTAACGGGGCTTTTCCCGGTAATTCCCGGGGGGAGTTTCCCGTTAATTAACGGGGCTTTTCCCGGTAATTCCCGGGGGGAGTTTCCCGTTAATTAACGGGGCTTTTCCCGGTAATTACCGGGGTCCCGATAATTAACGGGAGGGGAGTTTCCCGTTAATTAACGGGGCTTTTCCCGGTAATTACCGGGGTCTTCCTCCCCCAGACGCCTACGGGGTGAACGTGAAGCGCAAGCGAGGGATGCCTGACGTCCTCGAGGAGCTCTCGGGCTCAGGTGCGACCCCCGGGAGGGACCCCCGGGAAGGACCCCCGGGATGGACCCCCGGGAAGGACCCCCGGGATGGGGGGGGGACACCCGGGAAGGACCCCCGGGATGGGGGGGGGACACCCGGGAAGGACCCCCGGGAAGGACCCCCGGGATGGGGGGGGGACACCCGGGAAGGACCCCCGGGATGGGGGGGGGACACCCGGGAAGGACCCCCGGGAAGGACCCCCGGGGAAGGACCCTCGGGAAGGACCCCCGGGATGGACCCCCGGGATGGACCCCCGGGATGGGGGGGGGACACCCGGGAAGGACCCCCGGGAAGGACCCCCGGGATGGGGGAGGGGACCCCCGGGAACGACCCCCGGGATGGACCCCCGGGAACGACCCCCGGGAAGGACCCCCGGGAACGACCCCCGGGAAGGACCCCCGGGATGGACCCCCGGGAACGACCCCCGGGAACGACCCCCGGGATGGGGGGGGGACACCCGGGAAGGACCCCCGGGAACGACCCCCGGGAAGGACTCCCGGGAAGGACCCCCGGGATGGACCCCCGGGAACGACCCCCGGGATGGGGGGGGGGGACATGGTGGGGCCACGTTTGGGGTGGAATTTGGGGATCCATTTGGGGTCCCGGGAGGGGTTGGGGGAGTCTGAAGGGATTTTGGGGAGTCTGAAGGGATTTTGGGGAGTCCGAAGGGATTTTGGGGAGGGGTCTCGGTGCTGTGACCCCCTCCCCCCGACCCCTCCGGTGCCCCCCAGACCCGTACGGGATCGAGGCCAAGAGGAGGAAGAAGCCCCCGGGGTACCTGGAGCACTTCATCCCGCTGGGCCCGCCAGGTGGGGACCCCCAGAACCTCCCCCGAATTCCAGGGGACCCCCAGCACCTTCCCCCAATTCCAGGGGACCCCCAGAACCTGCCCCGAATTCATGGGGACCCCCAAAACCCTTCCCCAATTCCAGGGGACCCCCAAAACCTCCCCCGAATTCCAGGGGGACCCCCAGCACCTTCCCCCAATTCCAGGAGACCCCCAAATCCCTTCCCCAATTCCAGAGGACCCCCAAAACCTCCCCCGAATTCCATGGGGACCCCCAAAATCTCCCTCGAATTCTGAAGATCCCCCAAATCCCTTCCCCAATTCCATGGAGACCCCAATTTTTGGGAGAAGACCCCCCCCCCCCAATATCAAATATTCTCCTCCCAGGCCCCCTTGATCCCCCGGGAACCCCCAAAATTTGGGAAAAGACCCCCGAAACTCCCCTCCCTTCCCCCTCGAACATTTTTGGGGTCTCAGACCCCCCAGGATCCCCCAAATTCCAATTTCCCCCCTCAAATCCCAATATTTTCCCCTTTTTAAATCCCATTCCCCCCCCAAAATCCCAATTTTTCCCCCCAAAAATCCCAATTCCCCCCCAAATCTCCCAATTTCCCCCAAAAAACCCCAATTTTACCTCCTCAGTCCCATTTCCCCCCAATCCCAATTTTTCCCCTCAAAAATCCTACTTTTCCCCCCAAAAATCCCACTTTTCCCCCCAAAAATCCCAATTTTCCCCCCAAATCCCAATTTCCCCCCAAAAAATCCCAATTCCCCCCCCCCAAATCCTCCTTTTCCCCCCAAAAATCCCAATTTTCCCCCCAAAAATCCCAATTTTCCCCCAAAAAATCCCAATTTTCCCCCCGCAGACGCCGCCTTCCCGTCGGACGTGGAGCCCTCGGAGCCCCTCCCCCAAATCTTCGCCCCCTTCGCCCCCCCGGCCCTGCCCCCCCTGTTCCCCCCCCCCCCGGAATTCCCAATTTTTCCAGGCCCGGAGCTGCTGGCCGAGCCTTTGGGACCCTCCCCCGCCGGGGACCCCCCCCCGATTTCCAGCCTGGTGGGGTCCCACATGTTCCCGGGGCACCTGGGGGACGGATGAGAAACCCCCCCAAAATCCCCCCAAAATTCCAGAGGAAAATTTGGGGGATCCTCCCCCCCAATCCCAAAAATTTGGGACTCACCCCTCCCCCCCAAACCCGGGCTGGCTGGACCCCCCCGGGAAGGGAAATTCCCATTTTTCCCCCTTTTTTTGCACTATATTTATGGGGGGGATCCCCCCTGGGATTTTGGGGGGAATTCCTGCGATTTTGGGCAGAATTCCTGGGATTTTGGGCAGAATTCCGGGGATTTTGGGCAGAATTCCCGGGATTTGGGGCAGAATTCCCCGGATTTGGGGCAGAATTCCCGGGATTTTGGGCAGAATTCCTGGGATTTTGGGGGAAATTCCCGGGATTTGGGGCAGAATTCCCCGGGGATTTTGGGGCAGAATTCCCCGGGGATTTTGGGGCAGAATTCCCGGGATTTGGGGCAGAATTCCCGGGATTTGGGGCAGAATTCCCGGGATTTGGGGCAGAATTCCTGGGATTTGGGGCAGAATTCCCCGGGGATTTTGGGGCAGAATTCCCGGGATTTTGGGGCAGAATTCCTGGGATTTTGGGCAGAATTCCCGGGATTTTGGGCAGAATTCCTGGGATTTTGGGGGAAATTCCCGGGATTTGGGGCAGAATTCCTGGGATTTTGGGCAGAATTATTGGGATTTTGGGGGAGATTCCTGGGATTTTGGGGGAAATTCCCGGGATTTGGGGCAGAATTCTTGGGATTTTGGGGGAGATTCCTGGGATTTTGGGGGAATAAAGCCATGGATGGACATCCCAGAGTTGTTTTTGGGGACTGGGAGGGGGCTGGTGGGAACTGGGAAGGACTGGGAGGGGATTGGGAGAGACTGGGAGGGGGCGGGGGGCACTGGGAGGGACTGGGGGGATATTTGGAGGGAACTGGGAAGGGCTGGGAATGGGACCAGTTTGGCCCAGTATCCAACTGGGAATGGAATCAGGGACCAGTATCCAACTGGGAATGGAATCAGGGACCAGTATCCAACTGGGAATGGAACCAGAATCAGGGACCAGTATCCGACTGGGAATGGAATCAGGGACCAGTATCCGACTGGGAATGGGACCAGTTTGGCCCAGTATCTGACTGGGAATGGGACCAGTTTGGCCCAGTATCTGACTGGGAATGGAATCAGGGACCAGTATCCGACTGGTAATGGGACCAGTTTGGCCCAGTATCTGACTGGGAATGGAATCAGGGACCAGTATCCGACTGGGAACAGGACCAGTTTGGCCCAGTATCTGACTGGGAATGGAATCAGGGACCAGTATCCAACTGGGAACGGGACCAGTTTGGCCCAGTATCTGACTGGGAATGGAATCAGGGACCAGTATCCAACTGGGAATGGGACCAGTCAGGCCCAGTGTCTGACTGGGAATGGAATCAGGGACCAGTAGCCGACTGGGAACGGGACCAGTCTGGCCCAGTATCCAACTGGGAATGGGATCAGGGACCAGTATCCAACTGGGAATGGGACCAGTCAGGCCCAGTATCCAACTGGGAATGGAATCAGGGACCAGTATCCAACTGGGAACGGGACCAGTTTGGCCCAGTATCTGACTGGGAATGGAATCAGGGACCAGTATCCAACTGGGAATGGGACCAGTTTGGCCCAGTATCTGACTGGGAATGGAATCAGGGACCAGTATCCGACTGGGAATGGGACCAGTCTGGCCCAGTATCCGACTGGGACTGAGACCGGGAACAGGGACCAGTATCCGACTGGAATTGGGACCAGTCAGGCCCAGTATCCAACTGGGAATGGGACCAGGAAGAAGGACCAATCAGGCCCCGCCCACCCGCACAAACCACGCCCCACGGGTCACGCCACAACCCCGCCCACTACAAAACCACGCCCATCCAATGGAACCACGCCCCCAGCCTCGGTCTCAAATCAAGCCCCACCCTCTTCTTGCCGCTTTCCCGACCTTTAACTTCCGCTCTGCGTCACTTCCGCCCGACTCCCACTTCCGCTTCCGGGTGGTGGCGAGAGCGGTGAGCGGTGATGGCGGCGGGGCCGCTCCCCCCCCCAATTAACGCCTTAATTACCTCCCCTAATTAACCCCCCGCCGTCATTCCCCCCTTCATTAGCCCCCCCCTCACCCTGAGGGCTCTCCCCGCCCCTCCCCCCAAGGCCTCGGGGCCTTCTCTCCCCCCCCCCTTATTCCGGTTTCTCTTCTCCCCATTCCCGCCCTTATTCCCATTTTCTCAATTCCCATTCCCCCCCATTTCTCTCCTAATTTTTAAATTCTATTCCCCTCTCCCTTTAGTCTCTCCTTTTTAAATTTCCGTTCCCCCCATTTTGTCCCATTTTCCTTTTTCCCATTCCTCTCCGTTTTTTCTCATTTTTGTTCTTCCCATTCCTCACTCTTTTTCCCTTTTTAAAAAAAATTGCTATCCTTCTCTTATTCCTATTTCTTTTCTTCCCATTCTTCCCCATTTCTTTCCTTTTTGTAAATTCCCATTCCTCCCCTTATTCCCATTTTTGTTCTTCCCATTCCCCCTCTTATTCCCATTTTTAAAATTCCCATTCCTTGTTTTATTCCCATTTTTTACTCTCACCCCCCCCTTTTATTCTTTCTGTTCTTCTTCTCCTTCCTCCCATCTTTTCCCCATTTTTTAATTCCCATTTCCCCTCTCCTTATTCCCATTCCCCCATCTTTTCCCATTTGAAATTCCCATTTTCCACTCTCCTTATTCCCATTCCCCCATTTTTTAAATTCCCATTTCCCCTCTCCTTATTCCCATTCCCCCATTTTTTAAATTCCGATTTTTAATTCCCATTTTCCCCTCTCCCTATTCCCATTCCCCCATTTTTTAATTCCCATTCCCCCATTTTTCAAATTCCCATTCCCCCATTTTTTAAATTCCCATTTTTAATTCCCATTCCCCCATTTTTTAAATTCCCATTTTTAATTCCCATTCCCCCATTTTTTAAATTCCCATTTTTCCCTCTCATTCCCATTCCCCCATCTTTTCCCATTTTTTAAATTCCCATTCCCCCATTTTTTAAATTTCCATTCCTCCATTTTTTAAATTCCCATTTTAAATTCCCATTCCCCCATTTTTTAAATTCCCATTTTCCCCTCTCATTCCCATTCCCCCATTTTTTCCCATTTTTTAAATTCCCATTCCCCCATTTTTTAAATTCCCATTCCTCCATTTTTTAAATTCCCATTTTAAATTCCCATTCCCCCATTTTTTAAATTCCCATTCCCCCATTTTTTAAATTCCCATTTTTTAAATTCCCATTTTTAATTCCCATGCCCTCATTTTTTAAATTCCCATTCCCCCATTTTTTAAATTCCCATTTTTCCCTCTCATTCCCATTCTCCCATCTTTTCCCATTTTTTAAATTCCCATTCCCCCATTTTTTAAATTCCCATTTTAAATTCCCATTCCCCCATTTTTTAAATTCCCATTTTAAATTCCCATTCCCCCATTTTCTAAATTCCCATTCCCCCATTTTTTAAATTCCCATTTTAAATTCCCATTGCCCCATTTTTTTCATTCCCATTCCCCCATTTTTTAAATTCCCATTTTTTAAATTCCCATTTTAAATTCCCATTCCCCCATTTTTTAAAATTCCCATTCCCCCATTTTTTAAATTCCCATTTTTTAAATTCCCATTTTTAATTCCCATTCCCCCATTTTTTAATTCCCATCCCCCCATTTTTTTAATTCCCATTTTTTTAATTCCCATTTTTAAATTCCCATTCCCTCATTTTTTAAATTCCCATTTTAAATTCCCATTCCCCCATTTTTTAAATTCCCATTCCCCCATTTTTTAAATTCCCATTCCCCCATTTTTTAAATTCCCATTCCCCCATTTTTTAAAATTCCCATTCCCCCATTTTTTAAATTCCCATTTTTTAAATTCCCATTTTAAATTCCCATTCCCCCATTTTTTAATTCCCATTCCCCCATTTTTTTAATTCCCATTTTTTAAATTCCCATTTTTAATTCCCATTCCCCCATTTTTTTAATTCCCATTCCCCCATTTTTTAAATTCCCATCCCCCTCCATCCCCAATTTTTTTTTCCCATTCCCAATCCCTCCCCACCTCCCTAAATCCTCTTTTTCCCCCCCAGGAACAGCTCCTCTTCCCCCCTCTTGCCCCCCATTTCTCCCCCCTCGGCCCCCCCGGCTTCTGGAAGTTTCTGGAACCCTCGGGCTGGCGGGGAGTGGCTCGCCATGTGGCACGAGGCGCGGAAGCACGAGCGCAAGCTCCGCGGGATGATGGTGGATTACAAGAAACGCGCGGAGCGGCGCCGCGAGTACTACGAGAAAATCGTGAGGGGGGGACCAGTTTGGAACCAGTTTGGGACCAGTTTGGGGGGTCTTGGACCAGTTTGAACCCAGTTTGGGGGGTTGTATCCCAGTTTGAACCCAGTTTGGGGGGTTGTATCCCAGTTTGAACCCAGTTTGGGGGGTTGTATCCCAGTTTGAACCCAGTTTGGGGGGTTGTATCCCAGTTTGAACCCAGTTTGGGGGGTTGTATCCCAGTTTGAACCCAGTTTGGGGGGTTGTATCCCAGTTTGAACCCAGTTTGGGGGGTTGTATCCCAGTTTGAACCCAGTTTGGGGGGTTGTATCCCAGTTTGAACCCAGTTTGGGGGGTTGTATCCCAGTTTGAACCCAGTTTGGGGGGTTGTATCCCAGTTTGAACCCAGTTTGGGGGGGCCTGGACCAGTTTGGGAGGCCCTTGTCCCAGTTTGAACCCAGTTTGGGGGGTTGTATCCCAGTTTGAACCCAGTTTGGGGGGTTGTATCCCAGTTTGAACCCAGTTTGGGGGGTTGTATCCCAGTTTGAACCCAGTTTGGGGGGTTGTATCCCAGTTTGAACCCAGTTTGGGGGGTTGTATCCCAGTTTGAACCCAGTTTGGGGGGGCCTGGACCAGTTTGAACCCAGTTTGGGGGGTTGTATCCCAGTTTGAACCCAGTTTGGGGGGGCCTGGACCAGTTTGAACCCAGTTTGGGGGGTTGTATCCCAGTTTGAACCCAGTTTGGGGGGTTGTATCCCAGTTTGAACCCAGTTTGGGGGGGCCCGGACCAGTTTGGGAGGCCCTTGTCCCAGTTTGAACCCAGTTTGGGGGGTTGTATCCCAGTTTGAACCCAGTTTGGGGGGTTGTATCCCAGTTTGAACCCAGTTTGGGGGGTTGTATCCCAGTTTGAACCCAGTTTGGGGGGTTGTATCCCAGTTTGAACCCAGTTTGGGGGGTTGTATCCCAGTTTGAACCCAGTTTGGGGGGTTGTATCCCAGTTTGAACCCAGTTTGGGGGGTTGTATCCCAGTTTGAACCCAGTTTGGGGGGTTGTATCCCAGTTTGAACCCAGTTTGGGGGGTTGTATCCCAGTTTGAACCCAGTTTGGGGGGTTGTATCCCAGTTTGAACCCAGTTTGGGGGGACCCGGACCAGTTTGGGAGGCCCTTGTCCCAGTTTGAACCCAGTTCGGGGGCCCTCAGACCAGTTTGGGGGGCCTGGACCAGTTTGAACCCAGTTTGGGGGGTTTGTATCCCAGTTTGGGGGTCTCAGACCAGTTTGAACCCAGTTTGGGAGGCCCTTGTCCCAGTTTGAACCCAGTTTGAGAGGTCCCTGTCCCAGTTTGGAGCATTCTGGCTCAGGACTCCCATTTTTTCTTGGAATTCTCTTTTTCTCCAAGTTTTGGGGCTCCCATTTTCTCTTGGGATTTTGCTTCAAGATTCCCATTATTTTCCTTGGAATTCTGCCCCAGAACTCCTCTTTTTCCCGAGTTTTGGGGCCCCTGTTTTCCTTGGAATTCTGCCCCAGAACTCCTCTTTTTCCCGAGTTTTGGGGCCCCTGTTTTCCTTGGAATTCTGCCCCAGAACTCCTCTTTTCCCCCAAATTTTGGGGCCCTTTCCCCTGAACTCCAGGCCCCGCTTTTCCATCTCCCCCTCCCCTCCTGATTCCCCCTTTTCCTCAGGGCTTTTCCCTGCTATTTGGATCATTCCCATTTTTTTTCCCCTTCTCTAATTCCCAAAATTTCCCCTTTTTTTCCCAGAAAAAGGACCCGGCCCAGTTCCTGCAGGTGCACGGCCGAGCCTGCAAAGTCCACCTGGACTCCGCCGTGGCCTTGGCTGCCGAGAGCCCTGTGAACATGTGAGTGTGGAACGGGAATTGCTGCTGGGAATCGCTTCTGGAATGTTCTCCTGGGCTGGATAAATCCTGGCTTTTCCAGGGAATGAAATTTGGGTGATTTTAGGCAAATCCGGGGAGGGTTTGGTGCTGCTGCTCCTTTTTTTTTATCTTTTTTTTTTTTTTTTTTTTTTTTCCTTTTTTTTTTTTCTGAAGGAGAGGAAGGGAATTTTGATCATTCCAGGCAGGAATTCCATGGGATCACCCCCTGGGGTTGGATAAATCCTGGGGTTTTTCCAGGGAATGAAATTTGGGTGGTTTTAGGCAAATCCGGGGAGGATTTGGTACTGCTGCTCCCTCTTCTTTTTTTTTTTTTTTTTTTTTTTTTTTCCCCCTGAAGGAGGGGTATGGAATTTTGATTTTTCCAGGCAGGAATTCCTGCTGGAAATCGCCCCTGGAATGCTCCCCCGGGGTTGGATAAATCCTGGGTTTTTCCAGGGAATGAAATTTGGGTGATTTTAGGCAAATCCAGGGAGTATTTGATGCCACCGCTTCCATTTTTTGGCTGAAGGAAAAGAAGGAATTCTGATCATTCCAGGGAGGAATTCCATGGGTTTGCCTCTGGAATACTCCTGGTATCACCCCCCGGGGTTGGATAAATCCTGAATTTTTCCAGGGAATGAAATTTGGGTGATTTTAGGCAAATCTGGGCAGGATTCGGTGCCGCCGCTCCCATTTTTTTATTTTTGCTGACGGGAAAAGAGGGAATTCTGATCATTCCAGGCAGGAATTCCATGGGATCACCTCTGGAATGTTCCCCCGGGGTTGGATAAATCCTGGGTTTTTCCAGGGAATGAAATTTGGGTGGTTTTAGGCAAATCTGGGGAGGATTTGGTACTGCTGCTCCCTCTTTTTTTTTTTTTTTTTTTTTTTTTTTTTCCCCTGAAGGAGGGGTATGGAATTTTGATTTTTCCAGGCAGGAATTCCTGCTGGAAATCGCCCCTGGAATGCTCCCCCGGGGTTGGATAAATCCTGGATTTTCCAGGGAATGAAATTTGGGTGGTTTTAGGCAAATCCGGGGAGGATTCGGTACTGCCGCTCCCATTTTTTTATTTTTGCTGACGGGAAAAAAGGGAATTCTGATCATTCCAGGCAGGAATTCCATGGGATCACCTCTGGAATGTTCCCCTGGGGTTGGATAAATCCTGGGTTTTCCAGGGAATGAAATTTGGGTGGTTTTAGGCAAATCTGGGGAGGATTCGGTACTGCCGCTCCCATTTTTTTATTTTTGCTGACGGGAAAAGAGGGAATTCTGATCATTCCAGGCAGGAATTCCATGGGATCGCCTCTGGAATGTTCCCCCGGGGTTGGATAAATCCTGAGTTTTTCCAGGGAATGAAATTTGGGTGGTTTTAGGCAAATCCGGGGAGGATTTGGTACTGCTGCTCCCTCTTCTTTTTTTTTTTTTTTTTTTTTTTTTTTTCCCCTGAAGGAGGGATATGGAATTTTGATTTTTCCAGGCAGGAATTCCTGCTGGAAATCGCCCCTGGAATGCTCCCCCGGGGTTGGATAAATCCTGGGTTTTTCCAGGGAATGAAATTTGGGTGATTTTAGGCAAATCCAGGGAGTATTTGATGCCACCGCTTCCATTTTTTGGCTGAAGGAAAAGAAGGAATTCTGATCATTCCAGGCAGGAATTCCATGGGTTTGCCTCTGGAATACTCCTGGTATCACCCCCCGGGGTTGGATAAATCCTGAATTTTTCCAGGGAATGAAATTTGGGTGGTTTTAGGCAAATCTGGGGAGGATTCGGTACTGCCGCTCCCATTTTTTTATTTTTGCTGACGGGAAAAAAGGGAATTCTGATCATTCCAGGCAGGAATTCCATGGGATCACCTCTGGAATGCTCCCCAGGGCTTGGATAAATCCTGGATTTTTCCAGGGAATGAAATTTGGGTGGTTTTAGGCAAATCCGGGAGGGATTTGGTGCTGCTGTTTCCATTTTTTTTGGTTATGGAAGGAGGGGAGCCCTGGTCATTCCAGGGAACAATTCTAGGGGTCGTCTCTGGAATACTCCTGGGATCACCCCCCAAGGCTGGATAAATTCAAATTTCTCCATGGAATGAAATTTAAATTGCTTTTATCCAATAAATTCAAAGAAAATTCAGCTTTTTTTGGGAACCGCCACTCCCATTTTTTTGCTGACGGAAAGGAGAGAACTCTGACCATTCCGGGGGGGAAATTCCATTTTTTTTTCCCTCATCCCAAGGCTCTGTTTTTCCTGGCAGGATGCCCTGGCAGGGTGACACCAACAACATGATCGACAGGTTCGACGTCCGAGCTCACCTGGATTTTATCCCCATGTACACCCCGACCCTGCTCAGCCCCACGTAAGATTTCCAAGGAATTCTCAACATTCCCGAAGGTTTTCCGAAGGTTTTCAGGGCTGGGGTCCCACCTGGAGTTGGGTGGGCTTGGTTTGGGGGTGCCCGGAGTGGTTGGGGGGTCCTAAATCTGTGGTTTGATTCCCAAAATCTGCATTTGATCCCAAAAATCCACAGTCAAATTCTCTATTAATTCCCAGAATCTCCTTTTGGGTCCACAAAATCCACGTTTTGGTCCCCGAAACTCGCTTTTGTATCCAGAAAATTTTGCATTGATTCCTAAAATCCACCTTTAATTACCAAAATCTTAGTTTTGATCCTAAAATCCCCTCAGAGTTTATCTTTCTCCAGTTCTGCGAAGCAAGAATCCGACAAGTGCAAATGGAACTACAACTCCTCCGAAATCCCCCTTTTGCTTCCCAAAATCCACCTTCTTTTCCCCCAAATTCCCCCTTTTTTAGCACAAAATCCTCTTTTGATCTCTAAATTTCACATTAGATCCCCAAAATCCCCGTTTTGCTCCCAAAATCTCCTCAGAATTCCCATTTTTTTTCAGCTCACCAGTGCAGGAATCAGACGAGCGCAAATGCAACTATGAGTGGAGAGACCCCCAAAAATCCCACTTTTTCCCCCCAAAATCCATCTTTGAATCCACGAAATCCATGTTGGATTCCTAAAATCCACCTTTAATCCCTGAAATCCTAGTTTTGTTCCCAAAACCCCCTCAGAATTACCTTTTTTCAGCTCGCTGGAGCAGGAATCAGACGAGTGCAAATGCAACTACATGTGGGGAGACCCCCAAAAATTCCCCATTTTCCCCCCAAATTCAGCCTTTTTCCCCCCAAATCCCCCTTTGGACCCCAAAATACATGTTTAACTCTTGAAATCTCAGTTTTGATCCCAAAATCCCCTCAGAATTCCCTTTTTACAGCTCACTGGAGCAGGAATCCTACGAGCGCAAATGTAACTATGAGTGGGGAGACCCCCAAAAATCCCACTTTTTTCGCTCTCAGTCCCCTTTTTTTAGCACGAAATCCCCCTTTGGACCTCAAAATCCACATTTAACCATTGCAATCCCAGTTTTGCTCCAAAAATCGCCTCAGAATTCCACTTTTTTTAGCTCACCGGAGCAGGAATCGGACGAGTGCAAATGCAATTACAAGCAGGGAGACCCCCAAAAATCCATTTTTTTCCCCCCAAAAGCCATAAAATTCATGTTGGATCCCTAAAATCCACGTTTAACCCTTGAAATCCCAGTTTTGCTCCCAAAATCGCCTCAGAATTCCCCTTTTTTTCAGCTCACCGGAGCAGGAATTGGACGAGTGCAAATGCAACTACAAGTGGGGAGACCCTCAAAAATCCCTCTTTTTTCCCCCCAAATTCAGTTTTTTCCCCCCCAAATCCCCTTTTGGACCCCAAAGTCTATCTTTAATCCCTGAAATCCCAGTTTTGCTCCCAAAACCCCCTCAGAATTCCCTTTTTTTCCAGCTCACCGGAGCAGGAGTCAGACGAGCGCAAATGCAACTACGAGCGGTACCGGGGCCTGGTGCAGAACGACTTTGCCGGGAGTGAGTCCATTTTTCCCCGATCCCTTTGGGAATTCCGACCCCTCCGGACCCTCAGGGGGTTCCCGGGGATTTTGGGAATGATTCCATCCCGGAATTCCCGATCCCAGTCTCGGAGGAGCAGTGCCTGTACCAGATCTACATCGACGAGCTCTACGGCGGCCTCCAGAAACCCAACGAGGATGAGAAGAAAAAGTGAGGGCGTGGTGGGGAAAATTCGGAATTCCGGGCGGGAAACAGCGGGAATGCACCTCGGGAACGATCCCAATCCCGGGATAACCCCCCCCACTCCCAATTTTCCCCTCACTCTTTTGCTGGAATCTGCCCCAAAATCATCCTGGGAAGGGCTCCCGTTTTCCCTTGAAATTCTGGCTTGGCATTCCCGTTTTTCCTTGGGGTTTTGCCTCAGGGCTCCCATTTTCTCCACGTTCCTCCTTTTTTTTCGGGATTCTGCCTCAGGGCTCCCCTTTTTTTCCATGTTCTCCTTTTCTTTGGGGATTCTGCCTCAGGGTTCCCATTTTTCTTGGGATTCTGGATTGGCATTCCCATTTTTCCTTGGGGTTTCACCTCAGGCCTCCGCTTTTCTGCCCGTTCCCCTTTATTTTTTTGGGATTCTGCCTCAGGGCTTCCGTTTTTCTTGGGATTTTGGCTTGGCATTCCCATTTTTCCTTGGGACTCCACCTCAGGGCTCCCATTCTCTCCACATTCCCTTTTTTTGGGGGGGATTCTGCCTCAGGGTTCCCATTTTCCTTCGGATTCTGGCTTGGCATTCCCATTTTTCCTTGGGGTTTTGCCTCAGGGCTCCCATTTTCTCCACGTTCCTCCTTTTTTTTCAGGATTCTGCCTCAGGGCTCCCCTTTTTTTTCCATGTTCTTATTTTTTTTTGGGATTCTGCCTCAGGGTTCCCATTTTTCTTGGGATTCTGGATTGGCATTCCCATTTTTCCTTAGGGTTTCACCTCAGGGCTCCCCTTTTCTGCCCGTTCCCCTTTATTTTTTTGGGATTCTGCCTCAGGGTTCCCATTTTTCTTGGGATTCTGACTTAGCATTCCCATTTTTCCTTGGGACTCCACCTCAGGGCTCCCATTCTCTCCACATTCCCTTTTTTTGGGGGGGATTCTGCCTCAGGGTTCCCATTTTCCTTCAGATTCTGGCTTGTCATTCCCATTTTTCCTTGAGACTCTACCTCAGGGCTCCCATTTTCTCCACGTTCCCCTTTTTTTTTTTGGGATTCTGCCTCAGGGCTCCCCTTTTTTTCCATGTTCTCCTTTTTTTTGGGGATTCTGCCTCAGGGTTCCCGTTTTTCTTGGGATTCTGGATTGGCATTCCCATTTTTCCTTAGGGTTTCACCTCAGGGCTCCGCTTTTCTGCCCGTTCCCCTTTATTTTTTTGGGATTCTGCCTCAGGGCTTCCATTTTTCTTGGGATTTTGGCTTGTCATTCCCATTTTTCCTTGGGACTCCACCTCAGGGCTCCCATTCTCTCCACATTCCCTTTTTTTGGGGGGGATTCTGCCTCAGGGTTCCCATTTTCCTTCGGATTCTGGCTTGACTTTCCCATTTTTCCTTGGAGTTTTGCCTCAGGGCTCCCATTTTTTCCATGTTCCTCCTTTTTTTTCGGGATTCTGCCTCAGGGCTCCCCTTTTTTCCCATGTTTTCTTTTTTTGGGGGGATTCTGCCTCAGGGTTCCCATTTTTCTTGGGATTCTGACTTAGCATTCCCATTTTTCCTTGGAATTCCACCTCAGGGCTGCCATTTCTTCCACATTTCCGTTTTTGTTTTTTGGGATTCTGCCTCAGTGCTCCCATTTTTTCCACGTTCCCCTTTTTTTTGGGGGGGATTCAGCCTCAGGGCATCCCATTTTTCCTCAGAATTCCCATTTCCCCCTCAGAATCCCAGCTCAGACCTCCCATTTCCCCTCGGCAATTCCTCCCCGGCCGCTCCTTCCCCGAGGGAATCTCCCTCTGGGAAAAACCCCGGGATGGAGGGATTTGTGTCCCCAAAATTCCCAGGCTGGCGGAAAAAAAGGCTTCCATAGGCTACACCTACGAGGACAGCACCGTGGAGGAGCTGGAAAATTCCCTGGAAAAACGAGCAGGGGACGAGGAGGACTCCGAGGAAGATTCCAACACGGACGAGGACGAAGTGATCCCGGATATCGGTAACGGGAACAGAGCATTTCAGCCCAAAACGGGGCAGGGATTTGGGGTGGAATTCCCTGATTTTTCCATGGATTTTTCCAGACGTGGAGGTGGACGTGGATGAGCTGAACCAGGAGCAAGTGGCTGACCTGAACAAACAGGCCACGACCTACGGCATGGCCGACGGCGACTTCGTCAGGTGTGTCCCTGAAAAACGTGGGAAAACCTCGGGAAAAGTGGGAATCCTGGGCTGGAACTTCCCCAGAACCATCCCAGGGACGGCTCCCCTTTTTTTCCATGGGATTTTGGCTCAGGATTCTTGATTTTCATTGGGATTTTGGCTCGGGGATCCCATTTTTCTTTGGGATTTTGTCTCATTTCTCTTAAAATTTAATCGTGGTTTTCATTGGGGATTTTATTCCATTATTCCTTGGGACTTTATTCACTTTTTCTTTAGGATTTTGGCTTGGGGATGCCATTTTGCATTGTGATTTTATTTCATTTTGCCTTGAGATTTTATTGTGTTTTTCATTGGGGATTTTATCCCATTTTTCCTTGGGATTTTGGCTTGGGGATCCCATTTTTCTTTGGGATTTTTGTCTCATTTCTCTTAAGATTTTATCCTTCTTTTCATTGGGGATTTTATTCCATTATTCCTTGGGATTTTATTCACTTTTTTGTTTAGGATTTTGGCTTGGGGATCCCATTTTGCATTGTGATTTTATTTCATTTTGCCTTGAGATTTTATTGTGTTTTTCATTGGGGATTTTATCCCATTTTTCCTTGGGATTTTGGCTTGGGAATCCCATTTTTCTTTGGGATTTTGTCTCATTTCTCTTAAGATTTTATCCTGTTTTTCATTGGGGATTTTATTAAATTATTCCTTGGGGTTTTATTCACTTTTTTTTAGGATTTTGGCTTGGGGATCTTATTTGCCCTTGGGATTTTGTCTCATTTTTCCTTGAGATGTTATCCTGTTTTTCATTGGGGATTTTATTCCATTATTCCTTGGGGTTTTATTCACTTTTTTTTAGGATTTTGGCTTGGGAATCTTATTTGCCCTTGGGATTTTGTCTCATTTCTCTTAAGATTTTATTCTTTTTTTCATTGGGGATTTTATTCCATTATTCCTTGGGATTTTATTCACTTTTTCTTTAGGATTTTGGCTTGGGGATCCCATTTTGCATTGTGATTTTATTTCATTTTGCCTTGAGATTTTATTCTGTTTTTCATTGGGGATTTTATCCCATTTTTCCTTGGGATTTTGGCTTGGGGATCCCATTTTTCTTTGGGATTTTGTCTCATTTCTCTTAAGATTTTATCCTGTTTTTCATTGGGGATTTTATTAAATTATTCCTTGGGGTTTTATTCACTTTTTTTTAGGATTTTGGCTTGGGGATCTTATTTGCCCTTGGGATTTTGTCTCATTTTTCCTTGAGATGTTGTCCTGTTTTTCATTGGGGATTTTATTCCATTATTCCTTGGGATTTTATTCACTTTTTCTTTAGGATTTTGGCTTGGGGATCCCATTTTGCATTGTGATTTTATTTCATTTTGCCTTGAGATTTTATTGTGTTTTTCATTGGGGATTTTATCCCATTTTTCCTTGGGATTTTGGCTTGGGGATCCCATTTTTCTTTGGGATTTTGTCTCATTTCTCTTAAGATTTTATCCTTCTTTTCATTGGGGATTTTATTCCATTATTCCTTGAGATTTTATTCACTTTTTCTTTAGGATTTTGGCTTGGGGATCCTATTTTGCATTATGATTTTATTTCATTTTGTCTTGAGATTTTATTGTGTTTTTTATTGGGGATTTTATCCCATTTTTCCTTGGGATTTTGGCTTGAGGATCCCATTTTTCTTCGGGTTTTTGTCTCATTTCTCTTAAGATTTTATCCTGTTTTTCATTGGGGATTTTATTCCATTATTCCTTGGGGTTTTATTCACTTTTTCTTTAGGATTTTGGCTTGGGGATCCCATTTTGCATTGTGGTTTTATTTCATTTTGCCTTGAGATTTTATTCTGTTTTTCATTGGGGATTTTATCCCATTTTTCCTTGGGATTTTGGCTTGGGGAGCCTATTTTTCCTTGAGATTTTATTCGCTTTTTTTTTTTTAGGAATTTGGCTTGGGGATCCCATTTACCCTTGGGATTTTATCCCCTTTTTCTTGAGATCTTATCGTGATTTTCATTGGGATTTTATCTCATTTTTCCTTGTGATTTTGGCTTGGGAATCCCATTTTTCCTTGGGATTTTATCTCCATTTTCCTTGAGCTCTTATCCTGTTTTTCATTGAGATTTTGTTCCATTTTTCCTTGGGATTTTGGCTTCGGGATCCATTTTTTCCCTGAGATTCTTTCTTAAAAATCCCATTTTCCCTTGGGATTCTGCCTTAGGCCTTCCCCCTTTTTCCCAAGTTTCCTTTTCTCTGAAATTTTGGTTTAAAACTCTTTTTTTCCTCAAATCCCACCCTGATCCCATTTTTTTTTCCGGAAAAAGGATGCTGAGGAAGGACAAGGAAGAAGCCGAAGCCATCAAAAACGCCAAAGCCTTGGAAGAAGAGAAGGCCATGTACTCGGTGAGGGGAAATCCCAAAAAAATCAGGAATTTCCCCTCGGAAAATCCCAAAAAAAACCCTTCCCAAGCCGTGCTGTTTCCCCAGGGCCGCCGCTCGCGCCGGCAGCGCCGGGAATTCCGGGAGAAGCGCCTGAAGGGGCGGAAAATCAGCCCCCCCAGGTGAGAATCCCAAGTTTTATCCCCCCAATCCCAATTTTTCTCCCCCCAATCCCAATTTTTCTCCCCCCCAATCCCAATTTTTTCTCCCCCCCAATCCCAATTTTTTTCCCTCCCCAATCCCAATTTTTTTCCCTCCCCAATCCCAAATTTTTCCCTCCCCAATCCCAATTTTTCTCCCCCCCAATCCCAATTTTTCTCCCCCCCAATCCCAATTTTTCTCCCCCCCATCCCAATTTTTCTCCCCCCCAATCCCAATTTTTCTCCCCCCCAATCCCAATTTTTTTCCCTCCCCAATCCCAATTTTTCTCCCCCCCAATCCCAATTTTTCTGCCCCCCCAATCCCCACATTTTCCCCCCGTCCCAGTTTTTTTCTTCCCCAATCCCACCTTTTTTTTTCTCCCAATCCCAACATTTTTTCCCACAATCCCAATTTCTTTTCCCCCCCAATCCCAACTTTTCCCCCCCCAATCTCCACATTTCCCCTCCCCAATCTCCACATTTCCCCTCCCCAATCCCAATTTTTTCTCCTCCCCAATCCCAACATTTCCCCTCCCCAATCCCAATTTTTTTCCCTCCCCAATCCCAATTTTTTCTCCTCCCCAATCCCAACATTTCCCCTCCCCAATCCCAACATTTCCCCTCCCCAATCCCAACTTTTTCCCTCCCCAATCCCAATTTTTCTCCCCCCAATCCCAATTTTTCTCCCCCCCAATCCCAAATTTTTCCCTCCCCAATCCCAACTTTTTTCCCTCCCCAATCCCAACTTTTTTCCCTCCCCAATCCCAATTTTTTCCCCTCCCCAATCCCAATTTTTCCCCTCCCCAATCCCAACTTTTTTTCCTCCCCATCCCAATTTTTTTCCCTCCCCAATCCCAACTTTTCCCTCCCCAATCCCAATTTTTTCCCCCCCAATCCCAATTTTTTCCCCCCCAATCCCAATTTTTCTCCCCCCCAATCCCAATTTTTCTACCCCCCATCCCAATTTTTCTCCCCCCCATCCCAATTTTTCTCCCCCCCAATCCCAATTTTTCTCCCCCCCAATCCCAATTTTTTTCCCTCCCCAATCCCATTTTTTTTCCCTCCCCAATCCCATTTTTTTTCCTTCCCCAATCCCAATTTTTTTCCCTCCCCAATCCCAATTTTTTCTCCTCCCCAATCCCATCATTTCCCCTCTCCAATCGCAACTATTTTCCCCCCAACCCCAACATTTTTTTCTCCCCAATCCCCACATTTTCTCCTCCCCAATCCCAATTCTTTTCCCCCAATCCCAATTATTTTCTCCCCAGTCCCAATTCTTTGCCCCCCAATTCTTTGTCCTCCAATCCCAACATTTCCCCTCCCCAATCCCAATTCTTTTCCTCCCCAATCCCAGCTTGCTTTCTCTCCTCAACCCCAATTTTTTTCCCTCCCCAATCCCAATTTTTTTCCCTCCCCAATCCCAATTTTTTTCCCTCCCCAATCCCAATTCTTTTCTCCCCAATCCCAATTTCCCCCCCAACCCAACTTGTTTTCCTCCCCAATCCCAACATTTCCTCCCCAATCCCAATTCTTTTCTCCCCAATCCCAACATTTTTTCCCCCCAATCCCAACATTTCTCCCCAATCCCAACTTGTTTTCCTCCCCATTCCCAACATTTCCTCCCCAATCCCAATTCTTTTCTCCCCAATCCCAACTTTTTTTTCAACCCAATTCCAACATTTCTCCCCAATCCCAACATTTCCTCCCCAATCCCAATTCTTTTCTCCCCAATCCCAACATTTCCTCCCCAATCCCAATTTTTTCTCCCCAATCCCAATTTTTTTCTCCCCAATCCCAACATTTTTTCCCCCCAATCCCTATTCTTTTCTCCCCAATCCCAACATTTTTTTCAACCCAATTCCAACATTTCTCCCCAATCCCAACATTTCCTCCCCAATCCCAATTCTTTTCTCCCCAATCCCAACATTTCTCCCCAATCCCAACATTTTTTCCCCCCAATCCCAATTCTTTTCTCCCCAATCCCAACATTTCTCCCCAATCCCAACATTTTTTCTCCCCAATCCCAATTAATTTCTCCCCAATCCCAACATTTTTTCCCCCCAATCCCAATTCTTTTCTCCCCAATCCCAATTCTTTTCTCCCCAATCCCAACATTTTTTTTCTCCCCAATCCCAACATTTCTCCCCAATCCCAACATTTTTTTTCAACCCAATCCCAATTCTTTTCCCCCCAATCCCAATTAATTTCTCCCCAATCCCAACATTTTTCCTCCCCAATCCCAATTAATTTCTCCCCAATCCCCACATTTTTTTCAACCCAGTCCCAATTCTTTTCTCCCCATTCCCAACATTTCCTCCCCAATCCCAATTAATTTCTCCCCAATCCCAACATTTTTTCCCTCCAATCCCAATTCTTTTCTCCCCAATCCCAACATTTCTCCCGATTCCCAACATTCCCCCCAATCCCAATTCTTTCCTCCCCAATCCCAACATTTTTTTTTCTCCCCAATCCCAATTCTTTTCTCCCCAATCCCAACATTTTTTCCCCCCAATCCCAATTAATTTCTCCCCAATCCCAACATTTTTTTTCAACCCAATCCCAACATTTTTCCTCCCCAATCCCAATTCTTTTCTCCCCAATCCCCAACATTTTTTTTCCCCCCAATCCCAATTCTTTCCTCCCCAATCCCAACATTTCCTCCCCAATCCCAATTCTTTCCTCCCGAATCCCAACATTTTTTTCCCCCCAATCCCAATCAATTTCTCCCCAATCCCAACTTGTTTTCCTCCCCAATCCCAACATTTCCTCCCCAATCCCAATTCTTTTCTCCCCAATCCCAACATTTCCTCCCCAATCCCAATTCTTTCCTCCCCAATCCCAACATTTTTTCCCACCAATCCCAACATTTCTCCCCAATCCCAACTCTCCTCTCCCCCACAGCTACGCCCGCCGAGACAGCCCCACCTACGACCCCTACAAACGGTAAAAACCGGGATTTTCCGGGGGAAAGACGGGAATTTTCACGTTCCACAACTGACAGCCCCTCCCCGGCAGCTCCCCCTCGGAATCCAGCTCGGAATCGCGCTCCCGATCCCGGACCCCCTCCCTGGGCCACGAGGAGAAGATCACCTTCATCACCAGCTTCGGGGGCAGCGACGAGGAGGCGGCGGCCGCGGCCCAGCCCGGCGCAATTCCCGGGAAAAGTTCCTCTTCCCGGGACAGGCAGCGCTCGGCCCAGCCGGGAGCCTCCGCTCCAGGTCATAGAGCCTCGTCCCGGTCGGTGACTTTTCCCTTTTTTCCCATTTTTTCATGTTTTTTTCCCTTTTTTTCCTGTTTTTTCCCGGTTTTTTCCTGTTTTTCCGAGGTTTCTCGTGGAGCTGGAGGTGTGGGAGGGGTGAGGATGAGGCAATCCCGAATTTCCAGAGGGTGGGGATGATGTGGGAGGGGGTTTTTCCAGGGTTTTTTGGGGATTTGGGGTCAGTCCTGTGGCATTTCCAGGTTTTTCTGGGATTGGGGGTTTTTCTTCCCTGAGGGAAAGGCTTTGGGAGCTGCAGGGAGGGAATTGGGATGGGAATTCTGTGGGATTTGGGATGTTCCTGCCCATCCCGAGGAGCCCTCCCCCTCTGGAGAATCCCTGTCCCACCTTGGATCCCCAAAATCCCCTTTGGATCCCCAAAAATCCACATTTGATCCTAAAAATTTCCCTTTGGATCCAGCCCCGAGGTCATTGGGATTTCTTGGATGGGACAATGGGAATATTCCCGAGCTTTGGAATACTCTGTGCAAACACAACTGGGATCCTCTTTCTGTTCTTTCCCTTTTTTGTTTTTCTTTTCTTTTTCCCCCTTCTTTTTTCCTTTTTTCTTTTTTTTTTGTCTCATTTTTTTTTTCTTTTTGTTCTTTTCCCTTTTTTTTGTTTTTCTTTTTTGTTTCTTTTCATTGAATCTTTTCTTCTTTTTCGTTTCTTTTCTTTTTTGTATTGTTTCTTTTTTCTTTTATCTTTCCTTTTCCTTTCCTTTTTGCTTTTCTTTCTTTTATCCCTTTCTTTCCCTTTCTTCTTTTCCCTTCTTTCCCTTTCTTCTTTTTTCTCTTTTTCCTCTTTTTTCCCCTTTTTTCCCCCTTTTTCTCTCCCCTTTCCTCCCCTTTCCCTCCCCATTTTTTCCCTTCTTTCCCCTCATTTTTCCCCAATTTTTCCCCATTTTTTCCCATTTTCCCCCCATTTTCCCCCATTTCCCCTCCTTTTCCCCCCCATTTTCCCCTATTTTTCCCCCATTTTCTCTTTTCTTTCCCCCCACTTTTCCCCATTTATTTCCCAAATTTTCCCCCATTTTCCCCCATTTTTCCCCATTTATTTCCCCATTTATTTCCCCATTTATTCTCACACTCCCATTCCCACTCCCCATCTCCAGGCGCCGCTCCACCTCCTCCTCCTCGCGCTCCTCCTCCTCCTCCTCGTCCTCGTCGCGCTCCAGTTCCCGTTCCCGGTACCGGCGTTTCCGGAGCCGCCGCCGCTCCCGCTCCCGCTCCCGCTCCCGATCCCGCTCCCGGCGCTATTCCCGCGGAGGATCCCGCGACAGCCGGCGCCGCTCGCGCTCCTACTCCCCGGAACGGGGCCACCGCTACCGCCGCAGGTCCAGGTCAGTGCCCGCGCCAGTCTGGGACCAGTTTGGACCAGTTTGGGTTGAGTTGGGAACAGTTTGGGTTGAGTTGGGAACAGTTTGGGTTGAGTTGGGAACAGTTTGGGTTGAGTTCAGACCAGTTTGGGTCAGTTTGGATCAGTTTGGGTCAGTCTGGACCAGTTTGGGTTGAGTTGGGAACAGTTTGGGTTGAGTTTGGACCAGTTTGGGTCGAGTTTGGACCAGTTTGGGTTGAGTTTGGACCAGTTTGGGTTGAGTTGGGAACAGTTTGGGTCGAGTTTGGATCAGTTTGGGTCCAGTCTGGACCAGTTTGGGTCCAGTCCAGACCAGTTTGGGTTGAGTTCGGAACAGTTTGGGTCAGTCTGGAACAGTTTGGGTTGAGTTTGGACCAGTTTGGGTCAGTCTGGAACAGTTTGGGTCGAGTTCAGACCAGTTTGGGTTGAGTTCAGACCAGTTTGGGTTGAGTTTGGAACAGTTTGGGTTGAGTTCGGAACAGTTTGGATCAGTTTGGGTCGAGTTGGGATCAGTTTGGGTCAGTCTGGACCAGTTTGGGTTGAGTTGGGAACAGTTTGGGTTGAGTTTGGACCAGTTTGGGTCGAGTTTGGACCAGTTTGGGTTGAGTTTGGACCAGTTTGGGTTGAGTTGGGAACAGTTTGGGTCGAGTTTGGACCAGTTTGGGTTGAGTTGGGAACAGTTTGGGTCGAGTTTGGACCAGTTTGGGTTGAGTTTGGACCAGTTTGGGTTGAGTTGGGAACAGTTTGGGTCGAGTTTGGACCAGTTTGGGTTGAGTTTGGACCAGTTTGGGTTGAGTTGGGAACAGTTTGGGTCGAGTTTGGATCAGTTTGGGTCCAGTCTGGACCAGTTTGGGTCCAGTCCAGACCAGTTTGGGTTGAGTTCGGACCAGTTTGGGTTGAGTTGGGAACAGTTTGGGTTAAGTATGGAACAGTTTGGGTTGAGTTCAGACCAGTTTGGGCCCAGTCCGGACCAGTTTTCTCTCAATTCCTCTCCAGTTTGCCCCCAAATTCCCCTCAATTTCCCCTTGATTTTCTCCCAAATTTCCCCCAAATTTCCCCTCAATTTTTCCCCCAGGAGCCGCTCACTGTCCTGGGAGCGTTCCCGGCGTTCCGCGCGCTCCTGCCGCCAGTGGAACCCCAATTTCCCCCGATTCTTTCTGAAATTTCCACTCAATTTCCCCTCGATTCTTTCCCAATCTTCCCCCAATTTTCCCCTCAATTCTCCCCAAATTTCCCCTCAATTCTCTCCCATTTTTCCCCAGGAGCCGCTCACTGTCCCGGGAGCGTTCCCAGCGTTCCGCGTGCTCCTGGCACCGCTGGAGCCCCAATTCTCCCCTGATTTTTCCCCCAATTTCCCCCCGATTCTCGCCCGATTTCTCCCAATTTTTCCCCCAATTTTCCCCCAAATTTCCCCTCAATTCTCTCCCATTTTTCCCCAGGAGCCGCTCACTGTCCCGGGAGCACTCCCGGCGCTCAGCGTGCTCCTGGCGCCGCTGGAGCCCCAATTCTCCCCTGATTTTTCCCCCAATTCTTTCCCAATTTCCCCCCAATTTTCCCCCAATTTTTCCCCTAATTCTCCCCAAATTTCCCCTAAATTCTCTCCCATTTTTCCCCCAGGAGCCGCTCACTGTCCCGGGATCGTTCCCGCCGTTCCGCGCGCTCCTGGCGCCGCTGGAGCAGCCAGAGCAGCCGCAGCCGCAGCCGCAGCGACTCGCGGAGCCGCAGCAAATCTCCGTCCCCGGGATCCTCCCGGGAAAAGCCCCAGCCCAGACCTGCAGCCTCCCCCGCCGTCGGAGAGAAGCTGAAAAAGTGAGGAAAAACCCAAAAATTCTGTGAAAAACGGGAGAAAAGTCTGTTTTATCTCGATTTTTCCTGAAAAAATGGGATGAAATACTCGTTTATCCCAGTTTTTCCGGAAAAAATGGAGTTAAAACTGAATTTATCCCAATTTTTCCTGAAAAACCAGGGTCAAACCCTCCTCTCATCCCATTTTTTCCCCAAAAAAAAAACGGAGTCAGACCCTCACTTATCCCAATTTTTCCCAAAAGGAATATAAAACCCTCGCTTACCCCAATTCATCCCAAAAAAAAGGGAATAAAACCCTCACCCCAATTTTTCCCAAAAAAAAAAAGATCAAACCCTGACCCTGATTTTTCCAGAAAAAACAGAATAAAATCGTCACTTACCCCAATTTTTCCCCCAAAAAAACCAGAATAAAACCCTCCCTTACCCCAATTTTTCCCCCCAAAAAAGGGATAAAACCTTGTCTTAACCCATTTTCCCCTTTAAAAACAGAATAAAACCCTCACCCAAATTTCCCCCCCAAAAAACCAGAATAAAACCCTCATTTACCCCAATTTTTCCCCCCAAAAAAAAGGGAATAAAACCCTCATCTCACCCCAATTTTTTCCCCAATTCCAGGGCTGACGCTGCCGCTGGTAAAGATTCCGGAGCTGCCAAAGTCAGTAAGAATTTCAACTTCCCCTTGTTGTTAATGGAATCACTGCCGAGCTCTTGGGAACACCGAACCCCAAAGATCCTCGGGGCCGGGATGGGGAGAGCCTGGGAGGGGCTGGCTGGGCTTAATTTGGGATTTTGGGGGGAAAAATCAGGTCTGGGGGGGGCTTTTCCTGGGTTTTCCCATATTTTCCTGAATTTCCCTGTGTTTTCTGAGAATTTTCCCTGATTTTTTAAGAATTTTCCTATATTTTCCTGTATTTTCTCAAAATTTTCCCTGATTTTCTAAGAATTTTCCCATATTTCCCCATCTTTTCTCAGAATTTTCCCATATTTTCCTGTATTTTCTCAGATTTTTCCCCACATTTTCTCAGAATTTCCCCACATTTTCTCAGAATTTTCCCAGATTTTCTCAGAGTTTTCCCAGATTTTCCTGGATTTGCCCGTATTTTCTGAGAATTTTCCCACATTTTGTCAGAATATTCTCACATTTTCGTGGATTTCCCCAGATTTTCTCAGAATTTCCCCATATTTTCTCAGAATTTCCCAACATTTTCTCAGAATTTCCCCACATTTTCTCAGAATTTCCCACATTCTCTCAGAATTTCCCACATTTTCTCAGAATTTCCCCACATTTTCTCAGAATTTCCCCACATTTTCTCAGAATTTCCCACATTTTCTCAGAATTTCCCACATTTGCTCAGAATTTCCCCACATTTTCTCAGAATTTTCCCAGATTTTCTAAGAATTTTCCCATATTTTCCTGTATTTTCTCAAAATTTTCCCTGATTTTCTAAGAATTTTCCTATATTTTCCTGTATTTTCTCAAAATTTTCCCTGATTTTCTAAGAATTTTCCCATATTTCCCCATCTTTTCTCAGAATTTTCCCATATTTTCCTGTATTTTCTCAGATTTTTCCCCACATTTTCTCAGAATTTCCCACATTTTCTCAGAATTTCCCCACATTTTCTCAGAATTTCCCCACATTTTCTCAGAATTTCCCCACATTTTCTCAGAATTTTCCCAGATTTTCTCAGAGTTTTCCCAGATTTTCTTGGATTTGCCCGTATTTTCTGAGAATTTTGCCCGTACTTTCTGAGAATTTTCCCACATTTTGTCAGAATATTCTCACATTTTCCTGGATTTCCCCAGATTTTCTCAGAATTTCCCCATATTTTCTCAGAATTTCCCAACATTTTCTCAGAATTTCCCCACATTTTCTCAGAATTTCCCACATTTTATCATATTTCCCACATTTTCCCGGATTTCCCCACATTTTCTCAGAATTTCCCACATTTTCTCAGAATTTCCCCATATTTTCTCAGAATTTCCCACATTTTCTCAGAATTTCCCACATTTTCTCAGAATATTCACACATTTTCCCAGATTTCCCCATACTTCCTCGGTTTTCCCCATATTTTATCATATTTCCCACATTTTCCTGGATTTCCCCACATTTTCTCAGAATTTTCCCCCATTTTCTCAGAATTTTCTGAGAATTTTCCCATATTTTCTCAGAATTTTCCCGTATTTTCTCAGAATTTCCCCACATTTTCTCACAATTTCCCCATATTTTCTCAGAATTTCCCCACATTTTCTCAGAATTTTCCCGTATTTTCTCAGAATTTCACACATTTTCCCGGATTTCCCCACATTTTCTCAGAATTTCCCACATTTTCCCGGATTTCCCCACATTTTCTCAGAATTTCCCACATTTTCTCAGAATTTCCCACATTTTCTCACAATTTCCCCACATTTTCTCACAATTTCCCCATATTTTTTCACAATTTCCCACATTTTCTCAGAATTTCCCACATTTTCTCAGAATATTCACACATTTTCCCCGATTTCCCCATATTTCCTCGGTTTTCCCCGTATTTTATCATATTTCCCACATTTTCCCGGATTTCCCCATATTTTCTCAGAATTTCCCCTCATTTTCTCAGAATTTTCTCAGAATTTTCTGAGAATTTTCCCATATTTTCTCAGAATTTCCCCATATTTTTTCACAATTTCTCCCATTTTCTCACAATTTCCCCATATTTTTTCACAATTTCCCACATTTTCTCAGAATTTCCCCACATTTTCTCAGAATTTTCCCGTATTTTCTCAGAATTTCCCACATTTTCCCGGATTTCCCCACATTTTCTCACAATTTCTCACATTTTCTCACAATTTCCCCATATTTTCTCACAATTTTCCCACATTTTCTCACAATTTCCCACATTTTCTCAGAATTTCCCACATTTTCTCAGAATTTCCCACATTTTCCCGGATTTCCCACATTTTCTCAGAATTTCCCACATTTTCTCACAATTTCCCCATATTTTCTCACAATTTCCCCACATTTTCTCACAATTTACCCACGTTTTTTCACAATTTCCCCATATTTTTTCACAATTTCCCCATATTTTTTTCACAATTTCCCCCATTTTCTCCGAATTTCCCACATTTTCCCGGATTTCCCCACATTTTCTCAGAATTTCCCCCATTTTCTCAGAATTTCCCCCATATTTTTTCACAATTTCCCACATTTGCTCAGAATTTCCCACATTTTATCATATTTCCCACATTTTCTCAGAATTTTCCCACATTTTCTCAGAATTTCCCACATTTTCCCAGATTTCCCCACATTTTCTCAGAATTTCCCACATTTTCTCACAATTTCCCCATATTTTCTCACAATTTCCCCATATTTTTTCACAATTTCCCCATATTTTTTCACAATTTCTCCCATTTTCTCACAATTTCCCATATTTTTTCACAATTTCCCACATTTTCTCAGAATTTCCCCACATTTTCTCAGAATTTCCCCATATTTTTTCACAATTTCTCCCATTTTTTCATAATTTCCCCATATTTTTTCACAATTTCCCCCATTTTCTCCGAATTTCCCCCATTTTCTCCGAATTTCCCCCATTTTCTCAGAATTTCCCCATATTTTTTCACAATTTCCCCATATTTTTTCTCCGAATTTCCCCCATTTTCTCCGAATTTCCCCCATTTTCTCCGAATTTCCCCCATTTTCTCACAATTTCCCCATATTTTCTCACAATTTCCCCATATTTTCTCACAATTTCCCCATATTTTCTCACAATTTCCCCATATTTTCTCACAATTTCCCCATATTTTCTCACAATTTCCCCATATTTTCTCACAATTTCCCCACATTTTCTCACAATTTCCCCATATTTTCTCACAATTCCCCATATTTTTTCACAATTTCCCCCATTTTCTCAGAATTTCCCACTTTCTCCCCAAATTTCCCCACCCCAGGGCCTCTCCCCGAAGCCCCCCGAGGTCTCCCCGAGACCCCAGACCCCAAATTTTTGGGGAAAATCCTCTGGAAAGAAAGGCAGGAATTGGGAAAAAGGGATGGGGCGTTCCCGGCGCCGTCTCCGGGGCCTTTTTCCCATTCCTGCCCTTTTTCCTCACCCAAATTCCCAATTTTTTGCAGCCCAAGCTGACCCCGCAGGAGAAGCTGAAGCTGAGGATGCAGAAGGCGCTGAACAGGCAGTGTAAGGATCCCAAAAATTCCCCAAAATCCCCCAAATCCAAAAATTCCTGGCTGTTCCCCCAAAATTCCCAAGATTTCAGAAAAAAAAAAAGAGCCAAAAATGAAAAAAATCCAAAAATTGCCGGCTGTTTCCCCAAAATTCCCCAGATTTTTAAAGAAAAAAATCACCCAAAAATTAAAATCT
Organism: Acanthiza pusilla; assembly: GCA_036630365.1. Classification (NCBI taxonomy): domain Eukaryota; kingdom Metazoa; phylum Chordata; class Aves; order Passeriformes; family Acanthizidae; genus Acanthiza; species Acanthiza pusilla. The sequence continues at coordinate 57,509 of JAXCHO010000317.1, forward strand.
GCCCAAATTCCCTGCTGTTCTCTCAAAATCCCTCAAATTTCAGAAAAAAAAATCACCCAAAATTCCTCAAAATTCCCCCAGATTAAAAAAAAAAAAATTCACACGAAATTCCTCAGAATTCCCACAAATTTAAAAAAGAATTCACCCAAATTTCCCTCAAAATTCTCCCAGATTTTAAAAAAAAAAACCACACAAAATTCCCTCAAAATTCCCCAAAATTCCTCAAAATTCCCCCAGATTTTAAAAAAAAATCACACGAATTTCCCTCAAAATTCCCCCAAATTTCCCTCAAAATTCCCCCAAAATTTCTCAAAATTCCCCAGATTTAAAAAAAAAAATTCACCCAAAATTCCTTAAAATTCCCCAGATTTAAAAAAAAAAAACACACGAAATTCCTCAAAATTCCCCCAAATTTAAAAAAAAAAAAATCACCCAAAATTCCCTCAAAATTCCTCAGATTTTTAAAAAAAAATCCAAAATTCCCTCAAAATTCCCCAGATTTGAAAAAGAATTCTCCCAAAATTCCTCAGCATTCCCCCAGATTAAAAAAAAAAAAAATTCACCCAAAATTCCTCAAAATTCCCCCAAATTTAAAAAAAAAAATTCACACGAAATTCCTCAAAATTCCCCAGATTTAAAAAAAAAAATTCTCCCAAAATTTCTCAGAATTCCCCAGATTTAAAAAAAAATTTCACACAAAATTCCTCAAAATTCCCCCAAATTTAAAAAAAAAAAATTCACCCAAAATTCCCTCAAAATTCCCCCAAAAGCTCCCTGGGACCCCCTGAAGTCCTAAATTTTCCCCAAATCCCAAATTCCCTTTTTTTCCAGTCAAAGCTGACAAGAAGGCGGCGCAGGAGAAGATGCTGCAGCAGGAACACGAGAGACAGGTCTGGGAACGGGGGAAAAACGGGAGAAAAATGGGAGAAAAATGGGATTTAATTGGGAGAAAAATGGGAGAAAAATGGGATTTAATTGGGAGAAAAACGGGAGAAAAATGGGATTTAATTGGGAGAAAAATGGGATTTAATTGGGATAAAAATGGGATTTAATTGGGAGAAAAATGGGATTTAATTGGGATAAAAGTGGGATAAAAATGGGATTTAATTGGGAGAAAAATGGGATAAAAATGGGATAAAAATGGGATTTAATTGGGAGAAAAACGGGAGAAAAATGGGATTTAATTGGGATAAAAATGGGATTTAATTGGGATAAAAATGGGATTTAATTGGGAGAAAAATGGGGATTTAAAAATGGGATAAAAATGGGATTTTAATGGGATTTAATGGGATATAATAGGGAATTAATGGGATTTGATGGGATCTGAGCGGGATTTTTCCCATCCCAGGAACGGGAGGATGAGCTCCGCGCCATGGCCCGGAAAATCCGCATGAAGTAAATCCAACCCTTCCCTCTCCAGAGCCCTCCCTCCCCCGGGGCCCTGATCCCATTTGCCTTCATTTTCCCTCATTTTTCCCTTGTTTCTCCCTCACTTTCTCTCATTTTTCCCCATTTTCTCTCATTTTTCCCCATTTTCTCTCATTTTTCCCCATTTTCTCTCATTTTTCCCCATTTTCTCTCATTTTTCCCCATTTTCCCTCATTTTTCCCCATTTTCCCTCATTTCCCCTCGATTTTCCCTCGATTTTCCCTCATTTTTCCCTCATTTTCCCTCGATTTTCCCTCGATTTTCCCTCATTTTTCCCTCATTTTCCCTCGATTTTCCCTCGGTTTTCCCTCACTTTCTCTCATTCTTCCCCATTTTCTCTCATTTTTCCCCATTTTCCCTCATTTTTCCCCATTTTCCCTCATTTTTCCCTTGTTTCTCCCTCACTTTCTTTCATTTTTCCCAATTTTCTCTCATTTTTCCCCATTTTCCCTCATTTTTCCCTCATTTTCCCTCGATTTTCCCTCGATTTTCCCTCGATTTTCCCTCATTTTCCTTATTTTTCCTCCTTTTCCCCATTTCCCTTCATTTCCCCTCATTTTCCCTCATTTTCCCTTGTTTTTCCCTCGTTTTTGGTCCATTTCCCATTTCCCATCATTTCCCCTAATTTTCCCTCATTTTCTCTCACTTTCCCTCCCTTTCCCCCATTTTTCCTCCTTTTCCCCATTTTCCCTAATTTTCCTTATTTTTCTCCATTTTTCCTCATTTTCCCCCCATTTTTCCCATTTTTTCTCCTTTTCCCCAAAATTCCCTCATTTTCCCCCATTTTCCCCTCATTTTCCCCCATTTTCCCCTCATTTTCCCCCATTTCCCCCATTTTCCCCATTTTTCCCATTTTCCCTCATTTTCCCCTCATTTTCCCCATTTTTCCCCCATTTCCCCCCATTTTCCCCCTATTTTCCCCCATTTTTCCCTCACTTTTCCCTCATTTCCCCCCATTTTTCCCCCATTTTTCCCATTTTCCCCTCACTTTTCCCTCATTTCTCCCTCATTTTCCCCATTTCCCCCCATTTTTCCCATTTTTTCTCATTTTCCCCCGTTTTTCCCGTCCCAGGGAGCGCGAGCGGCGCGAGAAGGAGCGAGAGGAGTGGGAGAGGCAGTACAGCCGCCAGAGCCGGAGCCCCTCCCCGAGATACGGTCAGTGCCAGAATTCCCAAAATCCGGGGAAAAATCCTGATTTTCCTTGGGAAATCCCAAAAATCCTGGGGAAAATCCCATTTTTCCCTGGGAATTCCCCAAAATCCTGGGGAAAATCCTGCTTTTCCTTGGGAATTCCCAAAAAATCCTGGGGAAAATCCTGCTTTTCCCTTGGGAAATCCCCAAAATCCTGGGAAAAATCCCGTTTTTCCTTGGGAATTCCCAAAAATCCCGGAGAAAATCACAAAGCAAATCTTGTTTTTCCCTGGGAATCCCAAAAATCCCAGGGAAAATCCCAGAGCAAATCCCATTTTTCCTTGGGAAATCCCAAAAATCCTGGGGAAAATCCCATTTTTCCTTGGGAATTCCCAAAAGTCCTGGGAAAAATCCTGGGACAAATCCCATTGTTCCTTGAGAATTCCCAAAAATTCCGGGGCAAATCCTTCTTTTCCCTGGGACTTCCCCAAAATCCTGGGGAAAATCCCACTGTTCCTTGGGAAATCCCGAAAGTTCTGGGAAAAATGCCATTTTTCCCTGGGAAATCCCAAAAATCCTCGGGAAAATCCCATTTTTCCTTGGGAATTCCCAAAATCCTGGGGAAAAATCCTGCTTTTCCCTGGGAATTCCTGAAAATTCTGGGAAAAATCCCATTTTTCCCTGGGAATTCCCCAAAATCCTGGGAAAAATCCTGATTTTCCTTGGGAAATCCCAAAAATCCTGGGGAAAATCCCATTTTTCCCTGGGAATTCCCCAAAATCCTGGGGAAAATCCCATTTTTCCCTGGGAAATCCCAAAAATCCTGGGAAAAAACCTGCTTTTCCTTGGGAATTCCCAAAAATCCCGGGCAAATCCCACTTTTCCTTGGGAATTCCCGAAAATCTTGGAGAAAAATCTCACTTTTCCCCTGCAATTCCTGAAAATCCTGGAGCAAATCCCGGAGTAAATTCCATTTTTCCTTGGGAATTCCTGAAAATCCTGGGGAAAAATCCCACTTTTCCCCCAGAATTCCCAAAAATCCTGGAGAAAATCCCGGGGCAAATCCCGTTTTTCCCTGGGAATCCCAAAATCCCAGTGCAGATCACAGAGCAAATCCCATTTTTCCTTGGGAATTCCCGAAAATCCCGGGGCAAATCCCATTTTTTCCTTGGGAATTCCCAAAAATCCTGGGGAAAATCCCATTTTTCCCTGGGAATTCCCAAAATCCTGGGGAAAATCCCATTTTTCCTTGGGAAATCCCAAAATCCTGGGGAAAATCCCATTTTTCCCTGGGAATTCCCCAAAATCCTGGGAAAATCCCATTTTTCCTTGGGAATTCCCAAAACTCACAAAGAAAATCCTGCTTTTCCTTGGGAATTCCTAAAAATCCTGGGGCAAATCCCATTTTTCCTTGGGAATTCCCAAAAATCCCGGAGAAAATCACAAAGCAAATCTTGTTTTTCCTTGGGAATTCCCAAAAATCCTGGGGCAATTCCTGGGGCAAATCCTGGGGCAATTCCCTGGGAATTCCCAAAAATCCCAGGGAAAATCACAAAGCAAATCCCACTTTTTCTTGGGAATTCCCGAAAATCTTGGAGAAAAATCTCACTTTTCCCCTGGAATTCCTGAAAATCCTGGAGCAAATCCCGGGGCAAATTCCATTTTTCCATGGGAATTCCTGAAAATCCTGGGGAAAATCCCATTTTCCTTGGGAATTCCCAAAACTCACAGAGAAAATCCCGCTTTTCCTTGGGAATTCCTAAAAATACAGGGGAAAATCCCATTTTTCTGGAGATTTGTGGGGTGGAGGAGGGAAAAAGGTGGGAATTTGGGGTGGAAAAGTGCAGGAAAAGCGAATTTCGGGGCTGATGTGTCCCTGTTTGCTCCGCAGGTCGCGAGTACAGCTCGTCCCGGAGGTGAGGCTGACATTCCCGAGATTCCTGAGGATTCCTGGGGATCCTGGGGATCCTGGAAATCCCAAATGTGATCTTTCCCCATCCCCTGATTTTAGTGGGATCCCAAATGTGATCCATCCCTGATCCTGGGAATCCCAAATGTGATCCATCCCCAAATCCTCATCCTGGGAATCCCAAATGTGATCCATCCCTGATCCTGGAAATCCGAAATTTGATCCATTCCTGATCCCAGGGATCCCAAATGTGATCCATCCCTGATCCTGGGAATCCCAAATGTGATCCATCCCTGATCCAGAAAATCCCAAATGTGATCCATCCCTGATCCTGGAAATCCCAAATTTCACTCAATCCCAAATCTGATCCATCCCCAAACCCTCATCCTGGGAATCCCAAATTTGATCCATCCCTGATCCTGGGAATCCCAAATGTGATCCATCCCTGATCCCAGGGATCCCAAATGTGATCCATCCCTGATCCTGGGAATCCCAAATGTGATCCATCCCTGATCCTGGAAATCCCAAATGTGATCCATTCCTGATCCAGAAAATCCCAAATGTGATCCATCCCTGATCCTGGGAATCCCAAATGTGATCCATCCCTGATCCTGGGAATCCCAAATGTGATCCATCCCTGTTCCCAGGGAATCCCAAATTTCACCTAATCCCAAATTTCCCCAATCCTTTTTCCAGAAAATCCCAAATTTCCCCAATCCTTTTCCCAGAAAATCCCAAATTTCCCCTTTTCCCAAAAAATCCCAAATTTCCCTCTTTCCCTTTTCCCAGAAAATCCCAAATTTTCCCCTTTTCCCTTTCCCAGAAAATCCTAAATTTCCCCAATCCTTTTCCCCGAAAATCCCAAATTTCCCCGATCTTTTCCCAGAAAATCCCAAATTTCCCCAATCCCTTTCCCAGAAAATCCCAAATTTCTCTCTTTCCCTTATCCCAAATTTCCCCAATCCTTCCCCAGAAAATCCCAAATTTCCCCTTTTTTCCCAAAAAATCCCAAATTTCCCATTCCTCTCCCCGCAGGCACTCCCGGTCCCGTTCCCGGAGCCCTCACTATCGACACTGACGGACGGAGATTTTCTCCAATAAATTCATGGAAAAAAAAAAAAAAAACCAAATTTTGATTCCCAAAATTGTCGATCCCGCCGGAAATAGGGCAAAAAAATGGAAAAAAAGACGAAAAAATGGAAAAAAAGCAGGGAAAAAAGAGGGAAAAAAGGGGGAAAAGATGGGAAAAAAAGGGAAAAAAGATGGGGAAAAAGGGGAAAAGATGGGAAAAAAAGGGAAAAAGATGGGAAAAAAGGGAAAAAAGATGGGAAAAAAGGGAAAAAAGATGGGAAAAAAAGGGAAAAAGATGGGAAAAAAGGGAAAAAAGATGGGAAAAAAGGGAAAAAGATGGGAAAAAAAGGGAAAAAGATGGGAAAAAAGGGAAAAAGAGGGCAAAAAAGATGGGAAAAAAGGGAAAAAGATGGGAAAAAAGGGAAAAAAGATGGGAAAAAAGCTAGAGAAGTGGTGGGGAAAAACCAGGAAAAAAAGGGGGAAAAAGCTGGAAAAAAGCAGGGAAAGAAGGCGAAAGAAAGGGGGGGAAAGCTGGAAAAAAATAGGAAAAAAGCAGGGAAAGAAGCCCGAAAAAAAAAGGGAGGAAAGGTGCAAAAAGCTCAGATAAAAGTGTGGGAAAAGTCCGAAAAAGGGGTAAAAAAGCAGAAAAAAAATAGAAAAAAAGCAGAAAAAAACAGAAGAAAATAGAAAAAAATCAGGAAAAAAACAGAAAAAAAAAATAGAAAAAAAAGAAAAAAACCAGAAAAAAGCGAAGGGAATAAAGGGAGAAAGGTATGGGGGAAAAAACGGGAAAGAAACTGCAAAAGAGAAGGAAAGAAACCAGAAAAAAGGAGAAAAAAACTTGGGAAAAACCGAGATAAAAGTGCGAGAAAATGCTGAAGAAAGGGGTACAAAAACAGAAAAAACCAGAAAAAACACAGAAAAAAGTGAAGGGAATAAAGGGGGGAAAGTAGGTAAAAAGCCCAA
>JAXCHO010000318.1:0-73925 GCA_036630365.1 Acanthiza pusilla
TTTAATGGTAAAAAAAATGAGGAAAAAATGGGGGGAGAAACGGGGGAGAAATATGGAGAAAATGGGGAAAAATGGGGAAAAAATCAGAAAAAATTGGAAAGAATGAGAGAAAATGAGAAGAAAATCAAAGAAAATGGGGGAAAATCAGAGAAAATGGGGAAAATGGGAAAAAAACAGAGAAAATGGAAAAAAATCAGAGAAAATGGGAAAAAATGGGGGAAAAACAGGAAAAACGGGGAAAAAACAGAAAAAATAGGAAAAATGGGTGGGAAAACCCCAAAAACGCAGATTTCCCTCCAAATCCCCCCAAATTCCCTCAATTTCCCCCAAATTTCCCTGAAATTTTCCCCTAAATCTCCCCAAATTTCCCCGAAATTCCAATTTGCCCCAAATTTCCCCAATTCCTCTCCCAATTTCCCTCAAATTCCCCCCAAATTTCCCGAAATTCCCCTGAATTTTCCCCAAATTCCCCCAAAATTCCCTGAGTCTTCCCAAATTTCCCCAAATTTTCCCCCAATTTCTTCCCTAAATCTCAACTTTTTTCCCCAAATCCTCCAAATTTTCTCAATTTCTCTCCAAATTCCCCATGAAAATTCCCCTAATTTCTCCCCCAAATCTCAACTTTTTTCCCTCTATTTTCCCCCAAATTGCCCCAAATTTCCCTCAAATTCCCCCGATTTTTCCCCAAGTTTTCCCAAATTTCTCCAAATTCCCCCGAATTTCCCTGAGTTTTCCCAAATTTCCCCCAAATTTCCCTGAATTTTCCCCAAATCCCCCAATTTCCCTCCAAATTTCCCCCAAATTTCCCCAATTTCTCTCCTAATTTCCCTCTACATTGCCCCAAATTTCCCTCAAATTCCCCCAAATTTTCCCCGAATTTCCTCAAATTTTCCCCAAATTTCCCCGAATTTGCCCCAAATTTCTCCGTATTTTCCCCAAATCCCCCAATTCCCCCAAAAATCCCCCAAATTCTCCCAAATTTTCCCAAATTTCTCCAAATTTTCCCCGAATTTACCCAAAATCCCCTGAATTTTCTCCAGATTTCCCCCAAATCCCCAAATTTCCTCAATTTCTCTCCAAATTTCCCCCGAATTCCCCAATTTCCCCCAATTTCTCCCCCAAATCTCAACTTTTTCCCCCGAATTCCTCCAAATTTTCCCCGAATTTTGCCCGAATTTCCCAAATTTTCCCAAAATCCCCCAATTTCACCCCAAACTCTCACCCTGACGCTGCAGCTGCAGGCACAGGAAGTGCTGGAAGCCATTGCCCAAATTCCCCAAATTCCCCCAAATTTCCCCAAATTTCCCCAAATTTTCCCCAAATGTTCCCAAATTTTCCCCAAATTTCCCCAAAAAGCCCAAATTCTCTCCAAATTTCCCCCAAAATTTCCGCAAATTTCCCCAATTTCTCTCCTAATTTCCCTCCAAAATCCCCCCAAATTTCCCCAAAATTCCCCCAAATCTCCACTTCCCCCCCCCATTTCACCCTCAAATTTCCCCAAATTTCCCCGAATTTTCCCGGAATTTCCCAAATTTTCCCAAAAAGCCCCATTCCCCCAAGATTTCCCCCCAAGTTCCCCCAATTTCCTCCCAAATTTCCCTGAAATGTCCTCAAAATTCCCCAAATTTCCTCCAATTTCCCCCCAAATTTGCCCAATATTTGCCCAAATTTCCCCGAATTTTCTCCAAATCTCCCAAATTTCCCCAAAATTCCCCCAATTTCTCCCCAAACTTCCCCTGAATTTTCCCAAAGTTTTCCAAATTTCCCCAAAATTTCTCAGAATTTGCCCAAATTTCCCCAAAATTGTCCAAATTTTCCCAAAAAAGCCCCAAATTCCCTCCAAATTTCCCCGAAATTTCCCCAAATTTCCCCAATTCTCTCCTAATTTCCCTCCAAATTGCCCCAAATTCCCTCCAAATTTCCCTGAAATTCCCCCAAATTTCCCCCAATTTGCCTCAAATTCCTCCAAAATCTCCCCAATTTCCCTCCAAATTTCCCTGAAATGTCCTCAAAATTCCCCAAATTTCCCCCAATTTGCCCCAAATTTGCTCAAAATTTGCCCAAAATCCCCCGAATTTTCCCCGAATTTTTTCAAATTTTCCCAAATTTCCCCTTTTTCCCCAAACTCTCACCCTGACGCTGCAGTTGAAGGCTCTGGCCGAGCGCAGGAAGCGCTGGAATCCATTGCCCGAATTTCCGCAATTTTCCCCCAAATTCCCCTGAATTTTCCCCAAATTTCCCCCAAATTTCCCCAAATTTCCCCGAATTTTCCCCGAATTTTCCCAAATTTGCCCAAATCTCCCCGATTTCACCCCAATTCTCACCGTGACGCTGTAGTTGAAGGCCTGGGCCGAGCGCAGGAAGCGCTGGAAGCCGTCGGTCTCCTCGGTGGCCACCGTGAGCACCAAGAAGATCTGGGGAGAAACACGGGGAAATTGGGAAAAATGGGGAAAATGGGAGAGAAAATGAGAAAAATGGGGAGAAAAATGGGAGAAACACGGGGAAATTGGGAAAATGGGGAAAATGGGAATGAGGAAATGAGAAAAATGGGAGAAAAATGGGGAGAAACACGGGAAATTGGGAAAAATGGAGAAAAATGGGGGGAAAATGGGGAGAAACACGGGAAATTGGGAAAAATGGGAAAATGGGGGAAAATGGCGGGAAAATGGGAAAAATGGGGAGAATGGGGAGAATGGGGAGAATGGGGAAAATGGGGAGAAAAAGGGAGAAATTGGGAAAAATGGGGAAAATGGGGGGAAAATGGGGAAAATGGGGAAAATGGGGAAAATGGGAGAAATGGGAAAAAATGGGGAGAAAATGGGGAGAAAAACGGAGAAATTGGGATAAACGGGAAAATGGGGGGAAAAAGGGGGAAATGGGGAAAAACGGGGAGAAAAACAGAGAAATTGGGAAAAATGGGGAGAATGGGGGAAAATGGGGAAAAATGGGGAGAAAACAGAGAAATTGGGAAAAACAGGGAAAATGGGAGAAATGGGAAAAAATGGGGAAAACGGGGAGAAAAACGGGGAAATTGGGAAAAACGGGGAAATGGGGGAAAATGGGGGAAAAATGGGAGAAAAACGAAGAAATTGGGAAAAATTGAGAAAATGGGAGAGAAAATGGGGAAAAACAGGAAAAAATGGGAAATGGGAGAAAAATGGGGGAAAATGGGAGAAAAACGGAGGAATTGGGAAAAATGGGGAAAAATGGGGAGAAAATGGGGAGAAAATGGGGAGAAACACGGGGAAATTGGGGAAAAAGGGGAAATGGGAGAAATGGGAAAAATGGGAGAAAATGGGGAAAATGGGGGAAAAATGGGGAGAAACGGAGAAATTGGGAAAAACGGGGAAAATGGGAGAAATGGGAAAAATGGGGAAAAACAGGAAAAAAATGGGGAAAATGGGAGAAAAATGGGAAAACCACGAGAAAAGAGGGGAAAACAGGAAAGAATGGGGAAATAGAGCGGAAAATGGGGGAAAAACAGGAAAAATGGGGAAAATAGGGGGAAATGGGGAGAAAAAGGGGAAATTGGGAAAAATGTGAGGAAAATGGAGAAAAGTGGGGGAGAAATGGGGAAAGAATTGGGAAAAATGGGGGAAATGGAAAAAATGTGAGGAAACGGGGGAAAGGGAGAAAATTTGGGGAAAATGAGGGGAAAATGAGGGAGAAATGGCAGAAAATGGGAAATCCTGAGTGACCCCTGACCCCTCCCCACTGACCCCCCAGTGACCCCTGACCCCTCCCCACTGACCCCCCCAGGGACCCCTGAGCCCTCCCCACTGACCCCCCAGTGACCCCTGACCCCTCCCCAGTGGCTTCTGATGCCTCCCCTGACCCCCTGACCCCTCTGAGTGACCCCTGACCCCTCCCCAATGACCCCAGACCCCTCCCCACTGACCCCCCCAGGGACCCCCACCCCTTCCCAATGACCCTTCAGACCCAGTGACCCCTGACCCCTGGGACCACCTCAGGACCCCCCGAGGACCCCTGACTCCTCTGAGTGACCCTGACCCCCCGACCCCTCCCCAGTGACCCCTGAGTGACCTCTGACCCCTCTTGAGTGACCCCTGACCCCTCTGAGTGACCCTCAGTGACCCCTGCCCTGCCCTGCCCCCACTCTGTGACCCCTCCGACCTTCCCTGGGACCCTCCAGTGACCTCTGACCCCTCCTGAGTGACCCCTGGGACCCCTCCCACGGACCCCTGACTACTCCCCAGTGACCCCTGACCCCACCCCTGGACCCACCTGGGACCCCCAACCCCTCCCCAGTGACCCCTGGGACCCCCAACGACCCCCAAGCCCCTCCCAGTGACTCCTCAGAGCCCCCAGACCTCCCCAGTGACCTCTGACCCCTGACCCCAGTGACCTCTGGGACCCCCCAGTGACCTCTGACCTCTCCCACTGACCCCTGACCCTTCCCAGTGACCCACGCCCCCCCATCCTCTCCTCCCACTGCCCCCCATGACTCCTGACCCCAATCCAGTGACCCCTGACCTCCCCAGTGACCCCTGGGACCCCCTCGGGACCCCCCCAGTGACCCCTGACCCCACTCCTCGACGCCCCTGGGACCCCCCGGGACCCCCCAATGACTCTTCAGACCCCCCCAGTGACCCCTGACCCCTCCCACTGACCCCTGGGACCCACCAATGACCCCTCAGATGGCCCCAGTGACCCCCAACCCCTCCCCAGTGACCTCTGGGACCCCTCCCCAATGACCCTGACCCCCTCCAGTGACCCTTGAGACCCCCAGAGCCCCTCTGACTGACCCCTGACCAACTCCACCAGTGACCCCTGGGACCCCCCCAGGACCCCTCCAGTGACCCTGACCCCTCCCGACCCCTGACCCCCTCCCCAGTGACCCCTGAGCCCACCCCAATGACCCCTGACCCCTGACCCCACCCCAATGACCCCTGACCCCTGACCACTCCCAGGTGACCCCAGCCCCCCTCCCCCCGCCCCCCCCGACCCCTGCCCCCACTCACCGTTCCCGGGGGGGCTCTGGGTGGTCCCGGGGGGGTCTTTGGGGCAGGTTTGGGGGGTCTCGGGAGGAGTTTCGGGGCAGTTTCCGGGGGTCCCAGGATAATTTTTGGGGCAGTTTCCGGGGGTCCCAGACAATTTTTGGGGCAGTTTTTGGGGGTCCCGGGGGGGCAGTTTCCGGGGGTCCCGGGGTCAGTTTTGGGGCAGTTTCCGGGGGTCCCGGGGGGGCAGTTTCCGGGGGTCCCGGGGTCAGTTTTGGGGGCAGGTTCCGGGGGTCCCGGGTCAGTTTCGGGGCAGTTTCCGGGGCTCCCGGGGTCAGTTTTGGGGCAGTTTCCGGGGGTCCCGGGGTCAGTTTCGGGGCAGTTCCGGGGGTCCCGGGGTCAGTTTGGGGCAGTTTCCGGGGGTCCCGGGGGGGCTCTGCAGCAGCAGCAGCAAGAGAACCACGAGCGCGGCCATGGCGGGACGGGGGCGTGGCCCGGGGCGGGGGCGGGGCCTCCCTCCGCGCCTCAGCCAATCCCCGCCCGCCGCTCCGCCCCTCCGCCAATCAGCGCCGGGGGGCGGGGGCCTGGGCGGGGCTGCCACGTTGCCAAAAGTAAAAAAGGGGCGTGGCTTCGCTGGGGGTGCCACACTCAATATGGCGGCGGGGCGGGAAGGGGCGTGGCTTTAGACACACTCAAAATGGCGGCGGCGGAAAGGGGCGGGGCTTGGAGGCACTGTCAATATGGCGGCGGCGGAAGGGGCGTGGCTTACGGACACACTCAAAATGGCGGCGCGCCGTGAGGGCGGAATTGAGGCGGGAAGGGAGCGGAAGTGACGTCAGTGAGGGCGGAAGTGGAGCCTCTGAGGGGAGATCGCCTCATGATGGGAGAGAAGAAAACCTCGGGTGAGGAGAGGGGTCTGGGGGCTTTTTTGGGGTCCGGGTGTGGAGTTTGGGGGTGCCGGTGTTGGTTTGGGGGATCCTTGGGGGTCCTGAGGGGTCTCGGTGCCCCGGGAGGGGCCTGGGGTGCTGAGGGGTCGCGGTTTGGGGGTCCCGGGTGGGATCCGGGCCCGTTTTGGGGGTCCCGGTGTCGTTTCGGGGAGTCCTGAGGGGTCCCGGGGGGTCCTGAGGGGTACTGGTGCCCCATTTTGCGGTCGCCGTATCGAATTTGGGGGTCCCAGAGGGTCCCAGGCCCCTTTTGGGGGTCCCGGGGTCTGTTCGGGGGTCCTGAGGGGTCGCGGTTTGGGGGTCCCGGCCCCGTTTTGGGGGATCCCGGTATCAGTTTGGGGGTCCCGGTGTCACTTTGGGGGGTCCTGAGGGGGTCCCAGTGCCCCATTTTGGGGGTCCCAGTGCCCCATTTTGGGGGATCCTGGTGTCGAATTTGGGGGTCTCGGGGTCGGTTTGGGGTCCCGGTGCCCCATTTTGGGGGTCCTGGTATGGAATTTGGGGGTCCCAGAGGGTCCCAGGCCCCTTTCGGGGGATCCTGGTGTCGAATTTGGGGGTCCCGGGGTCGGTTTGGGGTCCCGGGGCCTTTTCGGGGGTCCCGGTGCCCCATTTTGGGGGTCCCGGGGTGGAGTTTGGGGGTCCCAGAGGGTCCCAGTGCCCCATTTGGGGGTCCCGGGGTCGGTTCGGGCATTCCTGAGGGGTCCTGGGGCTGTTTTGGGGGTCCCAGTGTCGCTTTGGGGGGTCCTGAGGGGTCCCTGGGCCTCATTTGGGGGGTCCCGGGGTCAGTTCGGGGGTCCCAGAGGGTCCCAGTGTCCCATTTGGGGGTCCCGGTGTCGAATTTGGGGGTCCCTGAGGGTCCCAGTGTCCCATTTGGGGGTCCCGGTGTCGAATTTGGGGGTCCCAGAGGGTCCCAGTGTCCCATTTGGGGGTCCCGGGCTCGGTTTGGGGGTCCCAGAGGGTCCCAGTGTCCCATTTGGGGGTCCCGGGCTCTGTTTGGGGGTCCTGAGGGGGTCCCGGCCCCACTTTGGGGGGTCCTGGAGTCGTTTTTGGGGTCCTGGTATGGAATTTGGGGGTCCCAGAGGGTCCCGATGCCTTTTGGGGGCGTCCCGGGGGGTCCTGAGGGGTCCCAGGGCCCCATTTGGGGGGTTCTGGGGTCGTTTTGGGGGTCCCAGGGGTCTCTGAGAGGATCCCTATTTTGGGACCAGTTCCCGATTTTTTGGGATTTTGGGGATTTTTGGGGATCCCCCGTTCCGGGGTGAATTTGGGGACTCCCCGGGGGTCTCACCGCCCCCTCCCCAGCGCAGCTGCCCCAGGGGGGTCCCGGAAAGTCCCAAAAATCACCACAGGAGGATCCATATTTTTGGGGATTTTTTGGGATTTTTGGGGTTTTTTTTGATTTTTGTGAGTTGCTCAATCTTGGTGGGTCTGGGGTGAATTTGGGGAGTCCCCGGGGGTCTGACCGCCCCCTCCCCAGCGCGGCTGCCCCAGGGGGGTCCCTGGCAGGTCCTGGGGGTCTCTGAGAGGATCTCTATTTTGGGGCCAGTTCCTGATTTTGGGGTTTTTTTGGGGTTTTTGTGAATTTCCCATTTCTGGGTGAATTGGGGTGAATTTGGGGATTTCCTGGTGGTCTCACCGCCCCCTCCCCAGCGCGGCTGCCCCAGGGGGGTCCCGGAAAGTCCCGAAAATCACCATGGGGGGATCCCATTTTTGGGAATTTTTGGGAATTTTCGGTTTTGGGGTGAATTTGGGGAGTCCCCGGGGGTCTCACCGCCCCCTCCCCAGCGCGGCTGCCCCAGGGGGGTCCCTGGCAGGTCCTGGGGGGTCTCTCCCAGGGTTCCTATTTTGGGGCCAGTTCCCGATTTTTGGGATTTTTGGGGATCCCTCATTCTGGGTGGGTCTGGGGTGAATTTGGGGAGTCCCCGGGGGTCTCACCGCCCCCTCCCCAGCGCGGCTGCCCCAGGGGGGTCCCCGGCAGGTCCCAGACATCACCACACACAGCACAGGATCCCATTCTTCTGGGAATTTTTGGGGAATTTTTGGGATTTTTGGGATTTTTGGGATTTTCCCAAACGCCCCAATCTTGGGGTGAATTTGGGGAGTCCCCGGGGGTCTCACCGCCCCCTCCCCAGCGCGGCTGCCCCAGGGGGGTCTCAGAAAGTTCCGAAAATCACCACAGAAGGCTCCCTGTTTTGGGGAGGACCGTGATTTTTTTTTTTTTGATTTTTGGGATTTTGGGGATTTTCCCAAATCCCCCGATCTTGGGGTGAATTTGGGGAGTCCCGGGGGTCTCACCGCCCCCTCCCCAGCTGGGCTGCCCGAGGGGGGTCCCGGAAAGTCCCGAAAATCACCATGGGGGGATCCCATTTTTGGGAATTTTTGGGGATTTTTTTTTGGATTTTGGGGATTTTTGGGAATTTTCGGTTTTGGGGTGAATTTGGGGAGTCCCCGGGGGTCTGGCCGCCCCCTCCCCAGCGCGGCTGCCCCAGGGGGGTCCCCGGCGGGTGCTGGACGGAGCCACGCGGCAGCGCAGGATCCATTTTTTTGGGGGAATTTTCGGGATTTTTGGGGATCCCTTGTTCCGGGTTGAATTTGGGGTGAATTTGGGGAGTCCCCGGGGGTCTGGCCGCCCCCTCCCCAGCGCGGCTGCCCGAGGGGGGGTCTCAGAAAGTTCCGAAAATCACCACAGAAGGCTCCCTGTTTTGGGGAGGATCGTGATTTTTTTTTTTTATTTTTGGGATTTTTGGGATTTTCCCAAATCCCCCGATCTTGGGGTGAATTTGGGGAGTCCCCGGGGGTCTGACCGCCCCCTCCCCAGCGCGGCTGCCCGAGGGGGGTCCCCGGCGGGTGCTGGACGGAGCCACGCGGCAGCGCAGGCTGCACCGGCAGCTCGAGGCTCTGGAGAACGACAACTTCGGGGACGACCCCCAGGCTGGGCTGCCCCGGCCCGGGAAGCGCCTGCCGCACTTCAGCGACACCGCCGAGACCGGTGCGGGGCAACGTGGGCAATCTGGGGGTCCTGGGGGGGTTTGGGGGGATTTGGGAATCAGGAAAGGGAATTTGGGGAGGATTTGGGGGTCCTGGGAAGCGCCTGCCGCACTTCAGCGACACCGCCGAGACTGGTGAGGGGCAAAACGGGGAGTTTGGGGGGTCCTGGGGGGGTTTGGGGGATCCTAGGGGATGTTTGGGGGTGATTTGGGGAGGATTTGGGGGTCCCGGGAAGCGCCTGCCACACTTCAGTGACACCGCCGAGACCGGTGAGGGGCAAAACGGGGAATTTGGGGGGTCCTGGGGGGGTTTGGGAATTGGGAATGGGCGATTTGGGGGGTCCCTGAGGGGTTTGGGGAGGATTTTGGGGGAAATTTGGGGTCCTGGGAAGTGCCTGCCGCACTTCAGCGACACCGCCGAGACTGGTGAGGGGCAAAACCAGGAATTTGGGGGGTCCCTGATGGGTTTGGGGGGTCCTGGAGGGGTTTGGGGGTGATTTGGGGAGGATTTGGGGGTCCCAGGAAGCGCCTGCCGCACTTCAGCGACACCGCCGAGACTGGTGAGGAGCAAAATGGGGAATTTGGGGGGTCCCTGACGGGTTTGGGGGGTCCTGGAGGGGTTTGGGGGTGATTTGGGGAGGATTTGGGGGTCCCAGGAAGCACCTGCCACACTTCAGCGACACCGCCGAGACCGGTGCGGGGCGACATGGGTAATTTGGGGGATTTTGGGGGGTCCTGAGGGGATTTGGAGGTGATTTGGGGGGGTTTGCAGGTCATTGGGTGGTAGTTTGGGGAATTTGGGGATCTCGGGAAGCGCCTGCCGCACTTCAGCGACACCGCCGAGACTGGTGAGGGGCAAAATTGGAAATTTGGGGGGTCCCTGAGGGGTTTGGGGGGTCCTGGAGGGGTTTGGGGGTGATTTTGGGGAGGGTTTGGGGGGTTCTGGGGGAAATTTGGGGAGGATTTGGGGGTCCCAGGAAGCACCTGCCGCACTTCAGCGACACCGCCGAGACTGGTGAGGGGCAAAATGGGGAATTTGGGGGTCCAGGGGGGGGTTGGGCTGATTTGGGGGGGTTTGGGGGAAGATTTTGGGGGGATTTGGGGAGGATGTGGGGGTCCCGGGAAGCACTTCAGCGACACTGCCGTGACCGGTACGGGGCTTTGGGGGATTTGGGGGGCTTTGGGGGGATTTTAGGGGGTCCCTGAGGGGTTGGGAGGCTTTGAGGGTCATTGGGAGAGATTTGGGGGCGATTTCGGGAGGATTTGGGGAGGATTTGGGGCTCCTGGGAAGTGCCTGCTGCACTTCAGCGACACCGCCGAGAGCGGTCAGGGGATTTGGGGAGTCCTGGGGGAAATTTGGGAGTCCCTGAGGAGTTTGGGGGGTCCTGGGGAATCGGGAATGGGCGATTTGGGGGGTCCTGAGGGGGTTTGGGGGGAATTTAGGGAGATTTGGGGAGGATTTGGGGGTTCCAGGAAGCGCCTGCCACACTTCAGCGACACTGCCGAGACTGGTGAGGGGATTTGGGGAAGATTTTGGGGGTCCTAGGGAGGATTTGGGGGTCCTGGGGGGATGTTTGGAGGGATTTGGGGGAGATTTGGGGGCAATTTCCGGGGGATTTTGGGGAATTCGGTGGTCTCGGGAAGCAGCTAATGCACTTCAGCTTCACTACTGAGACCGGTGAGGGACATTTTGGGGGTCCTGGGGGAATTTGGGTGGTTTAGGGGGTCCTGGGGGTCCTGGGGAATTGGGAGTGGGGGATTTGGGGGGTCCCTGAGGGGTTTGGGGGGGATTTTGGGGCAAATTCGGGGTCCCGGGGAGCGCCTGATGCACTTCAGTGACACCGCCAAGAGCGGTCAGGGGAATTTGGGGAGATTTGGGGGGTCCCTGAGAGGTTTAGGGGTCCTGCAGGAGTTTGGGGGAGTTCGGGAATCAGAAATTGGGATTTCGGGGGAATTTGGGGAGCTTTGGGGGTCCCTGAGAGGTTTAGGGGGTCCTGCAGGAGTTTGGGGGAGTTTGGGAATCAGAAATTGGGATTTCGGGGGAATTTGGGGAGCTTTGGGGGTCCCTGAGAGGTTTAGGGGGTCCTGCAGGAGTTTGGGGGAGTTTGGGAATCAGACATTGGGATTTCGGGGGAATTTGGGGAGGATTTGGGGGGTCCCGGGAAGCTCCTGCCACACATCAGCAACACCGCCGGGCGGTGAGGGAATTTGGGGAGATTTTGGGGTCCTGGGGTGGTTTGGGAGTCGGGAATGGGGGGTTTGGGGAGGATTTGGGGGTCCCAGGGTGGTTTGGCAATCGGGAATGGGGGATTTGGGGAGATTTTGGGGGTCCCAGGGTGGTTTGGGAGTCGGGAATGGGGATTTGGGGAGGATTTGGGGGTCCCAGGGTGGTTTGGGGGTGACTTCAGAGTGACTTTGGGGGTCCTGGGGTAGTTTTGGGGTGACTTTGGGGGGTCCCAGGGAGGTTTTTAGGGTCCCCTGGGGATTTTGGGGGTCCCAGAGCAGTTTTGGGGTGACTTTGGGGTATTTTTGGGGTGAATTTGGGGTGAATTTGGGGTTATTTCTGCAATGATTTTTTGGGTGACTTTGAGTTGATTTTTGGCTGATCTTGGGGTGACTTTGGGGTGATTTTGGGCCAATTTTGGGGCGATTTTGGGGTTATTTTTGGGTGATTTTGGGCCAGTTTTGGGGCGATTTTGGGGTTATTTTTGGGTGATTTTGGGGTGATTTTTAGAGTGAATTTTGGGTGACATTGGGATGATTTTGGGGTGCCTTTGCAGTGATTTTTGGGATGATTTTGGAGCGACTGAGGTGATTTTTTGGGTGATTTTGGTTGATTTTGGGACAATTTTGGGGTGACTTTGGGGTGATATTTTGGGGTTATTTTGGGATGATTTTTGGGTGACTTCGAGGTTATTTTGGGGTGATTTTGGGATGATTTTGAGGTGATGTTAAAGTGACTTTGGGCTGATTTTTGGGGTCTTTTTTTTGGGTTATTTTGGGGTGACTTTGGGGTTATTTTTTTGGGTGATTTTGGTTGATTTTGGGACAATTTTGGGGTGACTGAGGCGATTTTGGAGTGGTTTTTGGAGTGACTTTGGGGTGATTATTGCAGTGATTTTGGGGCAATTT
The DNA here is from genome assembly GCA_036630365.1 of Acanthiza pusilla. Lineage (NCBI taxonomy): Eukaryota > Metazoa > Chordata > Aves > Passeriformes > Acanthizidae > Acanthiza > Acanthiza pusilla. The sequence goes on from JAXCHO010000318.1 coordinate 12,016, forward strand.
TGGGGTGATTTTTAGTGTTTTTTGGGTGACTTTGGGGTGATTTTTGCAGTGATTTTGGGATGATTTTTTGGGTGATTTTGGGGTGACTTTAGAGTGATTTTGGGATGGTTTTGGTGTGAATTTTCAGGTGACTTTGGGGTGACCTTGGGGTGATTTTAGGGAGACTTTGAGGTAACTTCGGGGTGATTGTTTTGGGTGATTTTGGGGTTAATTTTTTGGTGATTTTGGGGTGATTTTTTGGGTCATTTTGTGGTGACTTTGGGGTAATTTTGGGATGATTTTTTGGGTGATTTTGGGGTGATCTTTTGGGTGACTGGGGTAATTTTTTGAGTGATTTTGGGACGATTTTGGGGTGACTTCAGGTAATTTTTTGGGAGTGATTTTGGGGTGATTTTGGGGTGACTTTAGGGTGGTTTTTTTGTGATTTTGGGGTAATTTTGGGATGATTTTTTGGGTGATTTTGGGATGACTTCGGGGTTATTTTTAGAGTGATTTTTGGGTGACTGGGGTCATTTTGGGGTGTTTGTGGGGCGATTTTGGGGTCAGTTTTTGGGTGACTGAGGTGATTTTTGGTTGGTTTTTGGAGTAACTTTGGGGTGATTTTGGGGGGAATTTTCTGGTGACTTTGGGGCGATTTTGGGGTTATTATTGCAATGATTTTGGGGTGATTTTTAGTGTTTTTTGGGTGACTTTGGGGTGACTTCAGGGCGATTTTGGGGTGACTTTGGGCTGATTTTTGGGGTGATTTTGGGGTAACTTGGTGGTGATTTTGGACTGATTTTTTGGGTGACTTTGGAGTGATTTTGGGGTAATTTCGCAGTGAATTTTTGGGTGATTTTGGGGTAATTTTGGAGTGATTTTTTGGGATGATTTTGGGATATTTTTGGGGTCCCAGGAAAGAAGAAGAAGAAAACCCGAGGAGATCATTTCAAACTTCGCTTCCGAAAAAACTTCCAGGCACTGCTGGAGGAGCAGGTGGGGGTTGGGAAATTTGGGATTTTGGGGGAAAATTGGGATTTTTGGGATGAAATTTGGGATTTTGGGCAGAAATTTGGGATTTTGGGCAGAAATTTGGGATTTTGGGGCAAAATTAGGGGTTGGGGGGAAATTTGGGGGAGAATTAGGGGGGAATTTGGGATTTGGGGGCAAAATTTGGGATTTTTGGGGGAAATTTGGGATTTCTTGTGGGAAATTTGGGATTTGGGGGAAAATTTGGGATTTCTTAGGGAAAATTTGGGATTTCTGGGAGGAAATTTGAGATTTTGGGGTGAAATTTCGGATTTGGGGGTGAAATTCATGATTTTTGGGGGAAATTTGGGATTTTGGGCAGAAGTTTGGGATTTTGAGGCAAAAATTGGGATTTTTGGGGGGGATTTGAGATTTTGGGGTGAAATTTGAGATTTGGGGGAAAATTTGAGATTTCTGGGATGAAATTTGGGATTTGGGGGAAAATTTGGGATTTTGGGGGACATTTGGGATTTTGGGCAGAAATTCGGGATTTTGGGGGACATTTGGCATTTGGGCTGAATTATGGATTTTGAAGCTGCATTTGGGGCTGGATTTTGGGTTGGATTTTTAATTTTCAGTTGAATTTTGGGCTGAATTTTGCATTTTCAGTTGGATTTTGGGTTTGCTTTTGGTTGAATTTTGGGCTGAATTTTGGATTTGGGTTTGGATTTGAGATTGAATTTGGGGTTGGATTTGGGGCTGAGTTTGGGACTGAATTTGAGGTTGGAGTTTTGATTTTCAGGTGAATTTTGGGCTGAATTTTGCATTTTGAGCTGCATTTAGTGCTGGATTTGGGGTTCAATTTGGGGTTCGATTTTGGATTTTGGGCTGGATTTGGGGTAGGATTTTGGGGCTGAATTTTGAATTTGGGTCTGGATTTTGGGTTGCATTTTTTATTTTCGGCTGAATTTTGGGCTGAATTTTGGATTTTGAACTGGATTTGGGGTGGGATTTGGGTTTCAGTTTGGGGTTAGATTTGGGGCTGGATTTTGGCTTTTTTTTCTGTATTCTGGCTTGGATTTTTGTTTTTCACTTGAATTTTGGGCTGAATTTTGGATTTCGGGCTGAATTTTCATCTGAATTTTATATTCAGAACCAAATTCCCTCTGAAATTTTCCCTTTCCACTCCAAATTTTTCTCATAATTTCCCCTCCCCCATGCCCTGTACCCAAACTCCACCCCAAATTCCCCATTTTCCACCTCCCCGATCCCAAAACTCCCCGAACTTTCCCCGAATTTCCCTTCCTGCAGAACCTGAGCGCGGCCGAGGGCCCCAACTACGTCTCGGCGGCGGCGGCGCCGTCCCGACTGCCCCAGCGGCACTTCTGCGCTGTCTGCGGCTTCCCCTCGGCCTACACCTGCGTCACCTGCGGCGCCAGGTACTGCTGCACGCGCTGCCTCGGCACCCACCAGGACACCAGGTAGGGACCAAAAAAAAAATGGGGAAGAAACGGTGAAAAAATGGGGAAAATCGGTGAAAAAATGGGGAAAAAATGGAAATAAACGTGTTGGGATGACACACCTGCGTCACCTGCGGCGCCAGGTACTGCTGCACGCGCTGCCTCGGCACCCACCAGGACACCAGGTAGGGACCAAAAAAAAAATGGGGAAGAAACGGTGAAAAAATGGGGAAAATCGGTGAAAAAATGGGGAAAAAATGGAAATAAACGTGTTGGGATAACGGCGCCAGGTACTGCTGCACGCGCTGCCTCGGCACCCACCAGGACACCAGGTAGGGATCCAAAAAAAAATGGGGAAGAAACGGTGAAAAAATGGGGAAAATCGGTGAAAAAATGGGGAAAATCGGTGAAAAAATGAGGAAAAATGGTGAAAAAATGGGATAAAAATGCATTAGAATGGCACAGATGTGTCACCTGCGGCGCGAGGTACTGCTGCACGCGCTGCCTCAGCACCCACCAGGACACCAGGTAGGGATCCAAAAAAAAAATGGGGAAAAACTGGGGAGAAACAGTGAAAAAATGGGGAAAATCGGTGAAAAAATGGGGAAAATCGGTGAAAAAATGGGGAAAATCGGTGAAAAAATGGGGAAAATCGGTGGAAAAATGGGGAAAAAATGGAAATAAACGTGTTGGGATGACACACCTGTGGCGCCAGGTACTGCTGCACGCGCTGCCTCGGCACCCACCAGGACACCAGGTAGGGAGCCAAAAAAAAATGGGGAAGAAACTGTGAAAAAATGGGGAAAATCGGTGAAAAAATGAGGAAAATCAGTGAAAAAATGAGGAAAATCGGTGAAAAAATGAGGAAAATCGGTGAAAAAAGGGGGAAAAAAATGAAAATGAATGTGTTGGGATGACACACCTGCGTCACCTGCGGCGCCAGGTACTGCTGCACGCGCTGCCTCGGCACCCACCAGGACACCAGGTAGGGATCCAAAAAAAAAATGGGGAAGAAACGGTGAAAAAATGGGGAAAATTGGTGAAAAAAAGGGGAAAATCGGTGAATAAAAGGGGAAAATCGGTGAAAAAATGGGGAAAATCGGTGAAAAAATGGTGAAAATTGGGGAAAAAATGGGGAAAAAATGGAAATAAACGTGTTGGGATAACACACCTGTGGCGCCAGGTACTGCTGCACGCGCTGCCTCAGCACCCACCAGGACACCAGGTAGGGATCCAAAAAAAAAATGGGGAAAAACTGGGGAGAATCGGTGAAAAAATGGAGAAAATCGGTGAAAAAATGGGTGAAAAAATGGGGAAAAAATGGAAATAAACGTGTTGGGATAACACACCTGTGTCACCTGCGGGGCCAGGTACTGCTGCAGCGCTGCCTCAGCACCCACCAGGACACCAGGTAGGGATCCAAACAAAAATTGGGGAAAAACCGGGGAGAAATGGTGAAAAAATGAGGAAAAATGGTGAAAAAACGGTGAGAAATGGTGAAGAAATGACAAAAATAGGTGAAAAAATGGCAAAAATCGGTGGAAAAAATGGGGAAAATAGGTGAAAGAACAGTGGAAAAATGGGGGAAATAGGTGAAAAAATGGGGAAAAAATGAGGACAAAATGGTGAAAAAATGGTGAAAATCAGTGAAAAAATGGGGAAAATAGGTGAGAGAACAGTGGAAAAATGGGGGAAATTGGTGAAAAAATGAGGGAAAATCGGTGGGAAAATGGTGGAAAAAACGGGGGGAAAATGAGGATAAAATGGTGAAAAAATGGGGAAAATTGGTTTAAAAATGGGGCGGAAATGGTGAAGATGACAAAATTATGAAGCAATTCGGAAAAAACAGCGCAGAAATGGGGAGAAAGAGAGAGAAAACTGGTGAAAAAACAGAAAAAATGGGAGAAATTGTTGAAAAAATGGGGAAAAAATAGAATAAAATGCATTAGAATGGCACAGGTGTGTCACCTGCGGCGCCAGGTACTGCTGCAGCGCTGCCTCGGCACACACCAGGACACCAGGTAGGGGTTGGGGGAAGAAAGGGGAAAAAACTGTGAAAATTGGTGAGAAAATGGCGAAAAAACGAGGGAAACCAGTGAAAAAATGGTGGAAATTGGTGAAAAAATGAGGAAAAATGGTGAAAAAATGGGGAACATAGGTGGAAAAATGGTGGAAATAGGTGAAAAAGCTGTTAAAAATAGGTGAAAAAATGGGGGGAAATCAGTGAAAATAGGTTAAAAAAAGAGGACAAAATGGTGAAAAAATGGGGAAAAAGTGAGGACAAAATGGTGAAGAAATGGGGAAAATCATTGAAAGAATGGGTAAAAGATGGGGGAAAATCAATGAAAAGAAGGAGAGAAAATGGTGAAATAATGGGGAAGAATTGGGGAAAATGTGAAAAATGTGGAAAAAATGGGGGAAAAATGGGGGGAAATGGTGAAAAAACAAGGGAAAAGAAGGTGAAGAATTGGTGAGAAAAATACGGAAAAAATGGTGATAAAAACAATGAAACAATGAGAAAAAATGGGGGGAAATGGTAAAAAAAGGGAGAAATGGGAGAAAAGTACGAGAAAGTTGGGGAAAAAAGGAGAAAAATGGGGAAGAAATGAGAAAAAGGCCCAGGAATGGTCGCTCAGAGTGGGGGGAGCAGCCACAGGGACCCCCAGTTGTGGGGGGGAGGGGCCCCACCCCCCTGCCCCCCTGACCTTCCCCTCCCCCACACACAGGTGCCTGAAGTGGACAGTGTGACCCCGCCCCCGTCATGGCTGCCGTGGCCACGCCCACAAGGTGGCTGTTGTGATCCCTTCTTCAAAACGCTGCCGTGGCCACGCCCACAAGATGGCTGTTGTGATCCCTTCTTCAAAATGCTGACGTGGCCACGCCCTGCTGTGATCCCTCCCCCAAGATGGCTGCCGTGGCTCCGCCCACAAGATGGTTGTCGTGATTCTGTTTCAAAATGGTCTCCGTAGTTTTATACCAATATGGCCGCCATGGCCCCGCCCCAAGATGGCTGCCATGGCCTCACCCCCAAAATTACCACCATGACCCCACCCCCAAGATGGCTGCCATGGCCCCGCCCCAAGATGGCTGCCATGGCCTCACCCCCAAGATGGCTGCCATGGCCCCACCCCAACATGGCCACCATGACCTAGTCCCAAGATGGCGTCCATGGTCTCACCCACAAAATGGCTGCCAAGGCCCTGCCCCAACATGGCCACCATGACCTGACCCCAAGATGGCCACCATGATCCCTCTCCAACATGGCTGCCATTGCCCCACCCCTAAAATGGCCACCATGGCCCCACCCCCAAAATGGCTACCATCGCCCTGCCCCAAAATGGCCTCCATGGCCCCACCCCCAAGATGGCCACCATGGCCCCACCCCCAAGATGGCCACCATGAGCCCAGCTCCAACATTTCTGCCATGACCGTGGCCCAAGATGGCTGCCATGACCCCACCCACAAAATGGCTGACTGAACCCTGCTCCCAAGATGGCCATGATGAGCTGAGTGCCAACATGGGTGCCGTGGCCCCATCCCAATATGGCTGCCAAGGCCCAGCCCCAACATGGCTGCCATGGCCCCATCCCAACATGGCTGCCATGACCATGCCTCAACGTGACCACCATGGCCCCCCGCAAAGATGGCCGCCATGATCCTGCCCCAAAATGGCGTCCATGGGCCCACCCCAATATGGCTGCCGTGACCATTCCCCCAACATGGCTGCCAAGGCCCCACTCCAACATGGCTGCCATGAACACGCCCCAGTATGGCCATCAAGGCATCCCCAAAGTGCCGCAGTGACCACACCCCAACGTGGCTGCCATGGCCCCACCCCAAAATGGCTGCCATGGCCCCACCCCAAGATGGCTGCCATGATCCCATCCCCAAAATGGCTGCCATGGCCCCACCCCAAGATGGCTGCCATGATCCCACCCCCAAAATGGCTGCCATGGCCCCACCCCAAGATGGCTGCCATGATCCCACCCCCAAGATGGCTGCCATTGCCCTGCCCTCGAATGGCTGCTCTTGCCCCACCCCCAAGATGGCCTCCATGATCCCACCCACAAATTGGCCCCCATGGCCCCGCCCCCAAAATGGTGTCCATGGCCCCACCCCCAACATGGCTGCCATGGCCCCACCCCCAAGATGGCCACCATGGCCCCACCCCCAAGATGGCCACCATGGCCCCACCCCCAAGATGGCCACCATGGCCCCAGCTCCAACATTTCTGCCATGACCATGGCCCAAGATGGCTGCCATGACCCCACCCACAAAATGGCTGACTGAACGCTGCCCCCAAGATGGCCACGATGAGCTGAGTGCCAACATGGCTGCCATGGCCCCATCCCAGCATGGCTGCCAAGGCCCAGCCCCAACATGGCTGCCATGACCATGCCTCAACATGGCCACCATGGCCCCACGCAAAGATGGCCGCCATGATCCTGCCCCAAGATGGCGTCCATGGGCCCACCCCAACATGGCTGCCATGACCATTCCCCCAACATGGCTGCCAAGGCCCCACTCCAACATGGCCACCATGAACACGCCCCCGGTGTGGCCATCAAGGCATCCCCAAAGTGCCACTATGACCACGCCCCAACGTGGCTGCCATGGCCCCACCCCAACATGGCTGCCATGGCCCCACCCCAAGATGGCTGCCATTGCCCTGCCCTCGAATGGCTGCTCTTGCCCCACCCCCAAGATGGCCTCCATGATCCCACCCACAAATTGGCCCCCATGGCCCCGCCCCCAAAATGGTGTCCATGGCCCCACCCCCAACATGGCTGCCATGGCCCCACCCCCAAGATGGCCACCATGGCCCCACCCCCAAGATGGCCACCATGGCCCCACCCCCAAGATGGCCACCATGGCCCCAGCTCCAACATTTCTGCCATGACCATGGCCCAAGATGGCTGCCATGACCCCACCCACAAAATGGCTGACTGAACGCTGCCCCCAAGATGGCCACGATGAGCTGAGTGCCAACATGGCTGCCATGGCCCCATCCCAGCATGGCTGCCAAGGCCCAGCCCCAACATGGCTGCCATGACCATGCCTCAACATGGCCACCATGGCCCCACGCAAAGATGGCCGCCATGATCCTGCCCCAAGATGGCGTCCATGGGCCCACCCCAACATGGCTGCCATGACCATTCCCCCAACATGGCTGCCAAGGCCCCACTCCAACATGGCCACCATGAACACGCCCCCGGTGTGGCCATCAAGGCATCCCCAAAGTGCCACTATGACCACGCCCCAACGTGGCTGCCATGGCCCCACCCCAACATGGCTGCCATGGCCCCACCCCAAGATGGCTGCCATTGCCCTGCCCTCGAATGGCTGCTCTTGCCCCACCCCCAAGATGGCCTCCATGATCCCACCCACAAATTGGCCCCCATGGCCCCGCCCCCAAAATGGTGTCCATGGCCCCACCCCCAACATGGCTGCCGTGGCCCCAGCTCCAAAATGGCTGCCATGACCCAGCCACCAAAATGGCTGCCATGACCCAGCCACCAAAATGGCTGCCATGCCCACACCCCCAACATGGCTGCCAAGGCCCCACCCTCAACATGGCCACCATGGCCCGGCCCCAAAATGGCGTCCATAGTCCCACCCCCAACATGGCCACCATGGCCCTGCCCCCAACGTGGCCACCACAGCCCCGTCCCAAGATGGCGTCCATGGTCCCACCCCAAAATGGCTGCCATGACCATGCCCCAACATGGCTGCCATGGCCTGTCCCCAACATGGCTGCTATGGTCCCACCCCCAAGATGGCCACCATGACCCCGCCCCCAAGATGGCATCCATGGTCCCACCCCCAACACGGCTGCCATGACCACACCCCCAAGATGGCTGCCATGGTCGCACCCAAAGATGGCCACCCCAACCTCACCCCAATATGGCTGCCATGACCCCGCCCCCAAAATGGCGTCCCTGACCACACCCCCAAGGTGGCAACCATGACCATGCCCCCAACATGGCTGCCATGACCCTTCCCCCCACATGGCCACCATGACCACACCCCCAAGATGGCTGCCATGACCACACCCCCAACACGGCTGCCATGACCCTACCCCCAACATGGCTGCCATGGCCACACCCCCAAGATGGCTGCCATGGCCACACCCAAAGATGGCCACCCAACCTCACCCCAAGATGGCTGCCATTGCCCCACCCCAACATGGCCGCCATGGCTGCCATGACCCCGCCCCCACAATGGCGTCCCTGACCACACCCCCAACATGGCCGCCCTGGCCCCGCCCCTCCCCCAAGATGGCGCCGCCGAGCCCTTTGACCCAAACTCGGTTGTTTTCCTACCAAAATCTCTGGGATTGATTTTATTGGGGGCTCTATGGGGGGGGGGAGGGGCGGGGAGGGGGCGGGGCCTCGGGAATGGGGAAAATCCGGGAAAATTGGGGAAAACGGGAAAATTCCGGGAAAAAAGCGGGAAAAACGAGCCTGAACCCGAGCCGCGCGCTGGCCCTTTAAGAGCGGAGCTGCGCCGCCATTGGCTGCTGCTGGGGGGACAAGATGGCCGCCCTGGGCTCCGATTGGACAAAAACCCCCTGAGGGCTCCGCCCCTTTGTGAGAGTCGAGATCCTATTGGCTGCTGGGGCCCCGCCCCTGGACCAAGCCACGCCCATTTAGAGCAAGCCACGCCCCTTTTGGATCAAGCGCTGTTCCTTAAAAGGTCAAGCTCCGCCCCTTGGTCCCAAACCCGCCCTTTGGTCCAAGCCCCGCCCCTCCTGAACAAGCCACGCCCCTTCCAGAGCCAGCCCCGCCTCTCTCGTCCAAGCCCCGCCCACTCCTAGCCAAGCCCCGCCCCCCAGTGTCACTTTGTCCCCTTGAAGCGCCCGGGCTCCGCCTCCTGTGACGTCACCAGGGCGGGGTCTCTCAGCGGCCAATCGGCGCTGGCTCCGCCCCTCGGGGGCGGGGCGGGGCCGCCTTGGGCTGTGGGGATAATGAGATGCAAATGAGCCGGGGAGGTTGGGGTGGGCGTGGCCAGGTGGAGGGTGGGGCTGCGGAGAGGCGTGGTTAAGGCCGAACTCACCATGGGCTGGGGGAGGGGCTCACCTGAGGGGCGTGTCCTACCTGGGGGTGGGGTTTATCTCACTGGGGGGCAGGGCTTCCCTGGGAGGGCGTGTCCCACTTGGGGGTGGGGCTTATCTGGGGGTGGGGTTCAATTGGGGCGGGGCTTATCTCATTTTGGGGCGGGGTTTGTCTCCCATTTGGGGTGGGGTCTGCCTCCCCTGGGGGCGGGGCTTCTCCCATTTGGGGCGGGGTTTCATTTGTGGGCGGGGTTTCTCTCATTGAGAGGTGGGACCTATCTCATTTGTGGGCGTGGCTCCCCACTTTTGTGGGCGGTGCTTCTCCCATTTGTGGGCGGGGTTTCTGCCATTGAGAGGCGGGGCTTCCCTCTTTTGGGGGCGGGGTTTCTCCCACTTGTGGGCGGGGTTTTGCTCATTCAGAGGCGGGGTTTCCCTTTTCTGTGGGCGGGGTTTCTGCCATTGAGGGGCGGGGCTTCCCTCCTTTGGGGGCAGGAGTTTCCTCTTTTTGTGGGCGGGGTTTCTCCCGTTTATGGGTGGGGTTTATCCCTTGGGGGCGGGGTTTCTCCCATTTATGGGTGGGGTTTATCCCTTGGGGGCGGGGTTTCTCCCTTTTGTGGGTGGGGTTTCTGTCACTGAGAGGTGGGGCTTCCCTCAGTTGTGGGCGGGGCTTTTCCCAGTTGTGGGTGGGGTTTCATACTTTTTGTGGGCGTGTTTTCCCTCATTTGTGGGCGGGGCTTTTTCCCAATTGTGGATGAGGTTTCATACTTTTTGTGGGCGTGGTTTCCCTCATTTGTGGGCGGGGCTTTCCCCAATTGTGGGTGGGGTTTCATACTTTTTGTGGGCGGGGTTTCTCCCATTTCTGGGCGTGGTTTCCCCCTTCGTGGGCGTGGCCTCACCTGGTGGGCGGGGCTATTTCAGCACCTGCCCCGGCCGCGCCTTCTCGAGCTTCCGGCGGCGCTCGGCCGGGATCTCGTCCAGGCTGATCCCGTGGTTGCTCGCCCTGCCCGATTTGGGGAAATTTAGGATTTTTTGGCGGGTTTTTTGGGATTTTTTGGACATTTTTTGGGGGGATTTTTAGGGGGGGTTGAGGGTATTTTTGGGGGATTTGGGGGGTTTTGGGTGGTCCCACAGACCCCCCAAAGATCCCCCCAAAATCCCAAATTCTCCCAAATTCCCACCCCCAAATCCCAAAATCCGAAATTCTTCTCAAAATCCCAAACTCCCCCTCCAAATCCCAAATTTCCCCAAATCCCAAATTCACCCAAATTCCCCCAAATTCCCCCAAATCCTAAAATCTGAAATTCTCCTCCAAATCCCAAATTCCTTCTCCCAAATCCCAAATTCCACCCAAATCCCAAAATCCCAAATGACCCCAAATTCCAAATTCCCCTCCAAATCCCAAATTGGCCCCAAATCCGAAATTCCCTCTCCAAATCCCAAATTTTTCCCCCAAGTCCCAAATTCTCTCCCAAATCACAAGTTTCTTCCCGCAAATACCAAAATTCCCCCAAATCCTAAATTCTGCAAATCCCAAATTTCCTCCTAAATTCTCACCCCAAATACCAAATTCCCTCCCCCAAATACCAAAATCCGAAATTCTCTTCCAAATGCCAAATTCCCTTTCCAAATCCCAAAATTTCCCAAAATCCCAAATTCTCTCAAATCCCAAAATCCCAAATTCTCGTCCAAATCCCGAATTCCCTCACCCCAAAATGATCCAGGACCCCCCAAGGACCCTCCCCCAAATTCCCAAATTCCCAGGGACCTCCCCCAATAACTGCCCCTGAATCCCAATTTATCACCCCATAAGTGCCCCCAGCCCCACAGAGCCTCCCCCGATTGCCCCCAGCCCCACAGAACCTCCCCCGATTGCCCCAGCCCCATAACTGCCCCATTGCCCCATAACTGCCCCATTGCCCCATAAGTGCCCCCAGCCCCCCATAACTACCCCCCATGATCCCAAACCACCCCAGACCCATAACTGCTGCTAAATCCCAATGTACTGCCCCATAACTGCCCCAGTGCCCCATAACTGCCCCCAATGACCCATAGCCCCCATAAGTGCCCCCAGCCCCATAACTGCCCCCAGCACCCCATAACCGCCCCACAACAGCCCCCCAATGACCCATAGCCCCCCATAACTACCCCCCAGCCCCACAAGCGCCCCCAGCCCCATAACTGCCCCCCAGCCCCACAGGCGCCCCCAGCCCCACAGGCGCCCCCAGCCCCACAAGCGCCCCCAGCCCCACAAGTGCCCCCAGCCCCACAGGCGCCCCCAGCCCCACAAGTGCCCCCAGCCCCACAAGTGCCCCCAGCCCCACAGGCGCCCCCAGCCCCATAACTGCCCCAGCCCCACAGGCGCCCCCAGCCCAAGTGCCCCCAGCCCCATAACTGCCCCCAGCCCCATAACTGCCCCAGCCCCACAGGCGCCCCCAGCCCCACAGGCACCCCCAGCCCCACAGGCGCCCCCAGCCCCCCAGGCGCCCCCAGCCCCCCAGGGCACTCACCCGGGCAGGAGGTCGGGGGGGGTGGGGATAGGTTTGGTGAAGCCCTCGCGCCCCACGAGCCAATAGGTGTCCTCGACGCCCTTTCCCTGTGGGGCAGTTATGGGGCAGGAATGGGGCGGGAAAGCGGTCAGGAATGGGGTGAGTTATGGGGCGGGAATGGGGTCAGTTATGGGTCAGGTGTGGGGCAGGAATGGGGTGAGTTATGGGGCGGGGATGGGGCAGGAATGGGGCAGGTGTGGGGCAGGTGTGGGGCGGGGATGGGGTCAGTTATGGGTTAGGTGTGGGGCAGGAATGGGGCAGGTGTGGGTCACCTATGGGTCACTTATAGGTCAGTTTTGGGGTCCCTTATGGGGTCAGATTTGGGGTTTTCGGGTGATTTTGGGGTGGTTTGGGTCTATTTTGGGTTCCCGGATTATTTTGGGGTAATTTTGGGCATTTTTGGGCCATATTTGGGGTTTTTCTCGAGGAGTTTTTGGCTATTTCGGGCTGGGGTTATGTTTTTGGGGCAGATTTAGGTTTTTTCAGGGTGATTTTGGGCATTTTTGGGCCATATTTGGGGTTTTTCGTTTCCAGTTTTGGGTTATTTTGGGCTGGATCTTGGTTTTTGGGGCAGATTTCGGTTTTTTCAGGGTGATTTTGGGCATTTTGGGGCCGTATTTGGGGTTTTTCAGGAGTTTCTGGCTGGATTTGGGTTTTTTCAGGGTAATTTTGGGCATTTTGGGGCTGTATTTGGGATTTTTCACGGAGTTTTGTGCTATTTTGGGCTCGATTTTGGTTTTTTGGGGCAGATTTGGGTTTTTCCAGGGTGATTTTGGGCAGTTTGGGGCTGCATTTGGAGTGTTTTCAGCTGTATTTCGTGGTTTAGGGTGATTTTGGGTTCTCGGGCTGATTTTGGGGTGATTTCCAACCATTTTGGGGTCGTTTCGGGGCCGTTTCGGGCTGTATTTGATTTTCCAGGGTGATTTTGAGGTTCTCGGGCTGATTTTGGGGCAATTCTGGGCCATTTTGGGGCCATTTTGGGGTCTGTTTGTGGTCTCAGGGTGACTTTGGGGTTCTCAGGCTGATTTTGGGGTAATTTCCAGCCATTTTGGGGCCGTTTTGGGGCTGTATTTGAGGCCCCAGAGTGATTTTGGTTTCTCAGGCTGATTTTGGGGCAATTCTGGGCTGTTTTGGGGCCATTTCAGGGCTCAATTTAGGGTTCCAGAGTGATTTTGGGGTGATTTCTGGCCATTTGGGGGCCATTTTGGGGCTGTTTGGGGCTGTATTTATGGTTCCAGAGTTATTTTGGGTTCTCGGGCTGATTTTGGGGCAATTCTGGGCCATTTTGGGGCCGTTTTGGGGCCGTTTGGGTTTGTATTTTGGGTTCCAGGGTGATTTTGGGCTCTCGAGCCGATTTTGGGGTAATTTCCAGCGGTTTTGGGGCAGTTTTGGGGCCGACCTTGAGCTCGGTTTTGCCGCGGATGTCGACCTTGAAGCCTTCCTGCAGCGAGAGCAGAATGGCGACCGTGCGCTGGTTCACGTGGATGCGGTAGGCTGCGGAAAAAATGGGGTTAGAGACCCCAAAAAAACCCAAAAAATACCCCAAAAACACCCGAAAAACATCTCCAAAAATCTCCCAAAAAAACCCCAAAAAACCTTCAAAAAAACTTCAAAAATATCCCTCAAAAACCCCAAAAAACCCCACAAAAAACCCCCAACCCCATAAACAGTGTCTGCGCGCTGGTTCACGTGGATGCGGTAGGCTGCGCAAAAATGGGGTTAGAGACCCCAAAAAATCCCAAAAATAACCCAAAATTACCCCCAAAATACCCCAAAAACACCACAAAAACATCCCAAAAAAATCCCCAAAAAAACCCCCCAAAATCCCCCAAAAAATCCCAAAAAAAAACCCCAAAACCCCTCATAAACCCTCCAAAGAAGCCCTCCAAAAAAACCCCAAAAAACCTCAGAAAACACCCCAAAAAAAACCCCAAAAACCCAAAACCCCCCCAAAAAAACCCACAAAAAATCCCCAACCCCATAAACAGTGCCTGTGCGCTGGTTCACGTGGATGCGGTAGGCTGCAGAAAAAAGGGGTTAGAGACCCCAAAAAAAACCCAAAAATACCCCAAAAATAAAAAAAATCCCCAAAACAATCCCAACCCCCCCCAAAAAAAAACTCCAAGAAAACTTGAAACCACCCCCCCAAAAAACCTCCAAAAAACCTTAAAAAAAACTCCAAAAATCCCCCAAAAACCCCAAAAAACCCCAAAAAACCCCACAAAAAAACCCCAACCCCATAAATAGTGTCTGTGCGCTGGTTCACATGGATGCGGTAGGCTGCGGAAAAAAGGGGGTCAGAAACCCCAAAAAAGCCCCAAAAATACCCCAAAAACACCCGAAAAACATCCCCAAAAATCCCCCAAAAAAACCCCAAAAGATCCCCCAAAAAATAAAAAAAATCCCCAAAACAATCCCAACCCCCCCCAAAAAAAAACCTCCAAGAAAACTTGAAACCACCCCCCCAAAAAACCCCCAAAAAACCTTCAAAAAAACTCCAAAAATCCCCCAAAAACCCCAAAAAACCCCACAAAAAACCCCAACCCCATAAATAGTGTCTGTGCGCTGGTTCACGTGGATGCGGTAGGCTGCGGAAAAAGGGGGTCAGAAACCCCAAAAAAAACCCAAAAATCCCCTAAAAAAACCCCAAAATACCCCAAAATTACCCCCAAAACCTCCATGGACGGACCCCGGCCCCACAAAAAAACCCCAACCCCAAAGAGCCCCCGTGCGCTGGGTCACGTGGATGTGGTAGGCTGCGGGGAAAAGGGGGTCAGAAACCCCAAAAACCCCCAAAAATCCCAAAAAAAATCACAAAACAAACCCTCAAAAACCTTCCCAAAAAAACCCCCCAAAAAACCCCCAAAAAAACCCAAAAAACAAACAAAAAACCCCCCCAAAAACCACAGAAAACCCAGAAAAACCTCCCCAAAAAATCCCCAAAAAATCACAAAACAAACCCTCAAAAACCTCCCAAAAAAACCCCCAAAAAAACCCCAAAAAAACCCAAAAAACAAACAAAAACCCCAAAAACCACAGAAAACCCAGAAAAACCTCCCCAAAAAAACCCCAAAAAACCCCAAAAACCCCCAAAAAATCCCCAAAAAATCACAAAACAAACCCTCAAAAACCTCCCAAAAAACCCCCCAAACAACCCCCCAAAAAACCCCCCAAAAATGCCCCAAAAAACAAAAAACATCCCCCCAAAAAACCGCAGAAAACCCAGAAAAACCTCCCCAAAAAAACCCCAAAAAACCCAAATACCCCCCCAAAAAATCCCCCAAACCCCCCCAAAAAACCCCCAAAATCCCACAAAAAACCCCAAAAAACCCCACAAAAAACCCACAAAAATCCCACAAAAAACCCCCAACCCTATAAATATTCCCCAGTGCCCCCCGTGCGCTGGGTCACGTGGGTGCGGTAGGCTGCAGGGAAAGGGGGGTCAGAAACCCCAAAATCCTCCAAAATTACCCCAAAAACACCCCAAAAAACCACCTCCAAAAATCCCCCCAAAAAAACCCAAAAAATTTTTTAAGAAATTTTTAAAAAAAACAAAACACCCCTCAAAAACCCTCCGAAAAAACCTCCCAAAAAAACCCAAAAAAAGCTCAGAAAACACCCCCAAAAACCCCCCAAAAAACCCCCAAAAACCCCACAAAAAACCCCAATCCCATAAATATTCCCCAGTGTCTGTGCGCTGGGTCACGTGGGTGCACTATGCTGTGGGGAAAAAGGGTTAGAGACCCCAAAAAATCCCAAAAAAGCCCCAAAAATACCCCAAAAACATCCCCCCCAAAAAACAAAAAAATTCCCCAAAAAACCCCCAAAATACCCCAAAAAATCCCCCCAAAAACAAAAAAAATTCCCCAAAAAACCCCAAAAAATCCCCAAAAAACCCCCAAAAATACCCCAAAAACATCCCCCCAAAAACCCAATAAATTCCCCAAAAAACCCCAAAAAATCCCCAAAAAACCCCAAAAATACCCCAAAAACCCCCCAAAACCAAAAGAAAAAACCGTCCAAAAAAACTCCAAACCACCCCCCCATAAAACCCCCAAAAAACCCCAAAAACCGACAAAAAACTCAACCTCCAAAAAACCCCCATGTCCCCATGCTGTCCCCATGGTGTCCCCATGGTGTCACTCACGCAGGCCGGTGGACTCCATGCGTGACGGTGTCCCCATGTCCCCATGTCCCCATAGATGTCCCCATGGCTGTCCCCATGCCCCCATGGTGTCCCCATGTCCCCATAGATGTCCCCAGACCCCATGATTGTCCCCCTGGTGTCCCCCTGTCACTCACGCAGGCTGGTGGACTCCATGCGTGACGCGGTGTTGACGGTGTCCCCATGTCTGTCCCCATGTCCCCATATCCCCATATCCCCATAGATGTCCCCCTGTCCCCATGACTGTCCCCGCGGTGTCACTCACGCAGGCCGGTGGACTCCATGCGTGATGCGGTGTTGACGGTGTCCCCATGTCCCCATGGTGTCCCCATGGTGTCCCCATGTCCCCAGACCCCATAGATGTCCCCATGCCTGTCCCCATATCCCCATGGTGTCCCCACAGTGTCCCCGCGGTGTCCCCATGGTGTCACTCACACAGGCCAGTGGACTCCATGCGTGACGCGGTGTTGACGGTGTCCCCATATCCCCATGTCCCCATGTCCCCACGGTGTCCCCATGTCCCCACAGTGTCCCCGCGGTGTCCCCGTGGTGTCCCCATGGTGTCACTCACGCAGGCTGGTGGACTCCATGCGTGACGCGGTGTTGACAGTGTCCCCATGTCCCCATGGTGTCCCCATGCCCCCATGGTGTCCCCATGGTGTCCCCATGTCCCCAGACCCCATAGATGTCCCCATGGTGTCACTCACGCAGGCCGGTGGACTCCATGCGTGACGCGGTGTTGACGGTGTCCCCATGCCCCCATGGTGTCCCCATGGTGTCCCCATGATGTCCCCATGGTGTCCCCGCGGTGTCCCCATGGTGTCACTCACGCAGGCCAGTGGACTCCATGCGTGACGCGGTGTTGACGGTGTCCCCATGTCCCCATGGTGTCCCCATGGTGTCCCCATGATGTCCCCATGTCCCCAGACCCCATAGATGTCCCCATGCTGTCCCCATGACTGTCCCCATGGTGTCACTCACGCAGGCCGGTGGACTCCATGCGTGACGCGGTGTTCACGGTGTCCCCATGTCTGTCCCCATGTCCCCATGACTGTCCCCATGACTGTCCCCATATCCCCATGGTGTCCCCACAGTGTCCCCGCGGTGTCCCCGCAGTGTCCCTGCAGTGTCACTCACGCAGGCCGGTGGACTCCATGCGTGACGCGGTGTTGACAGTGTCCCCATGTCCCCATGGTGTCCCCATGGTGTCCCCATGTCCCCAGACCCCATAGATGTCCCCACAGTGTCCCCGCAGTGTCCCCCTGTCACTCACGCAGGCTGGTGGACTCCATGCGTGACGCGGTGTTGACGGTGTCCCCATGTCCCCATAGATGTCCCCATGCCTGTCCCCATGTCCCCTGTCCCCATGCCTGTCCCCATGTCCCCTGTCCCCATGACTGTCCCCATGTCCCCTGTCCCCATGCCTGTCCCCATGTCCCCTGTCCCCATGCCTGTCCCCATGTCCCCTGTCCCCATGCCTGTCCCCATGTCCCCTGTCCCCATGCCTGTCCCCATGTCCCCTGTCCCCATGACTGTCCCCATGTCCCCTGTCCCCATGACTGTCCCCGCGGTGTCACTCACGCAGGCCGGTGGACTCCATGCGTGACGCGGTGTTGACAGTGTCCCCATGATGTCCCCATGTCTGTCCCCATGCCCCCATGGTGTCCCCACAGTGTCCCCGCGGTGTCCCCATGGTGTCACTCACGCAGGCCGGTGGACTCCATGCGTGACGTGGTGTTCATGGTGTCCCCATGGTGTCCCCATGTCCCCATATCCCCATAGATGTCCCCCTGTCCCCACAGTGTCCCCATAGATGTCCCCATGACTGTCCCCATGTCACTCACGCAGGCCGGTGGACTCCATGCGTGACGCGGTGTTCATGGTGTCCCCATGGTGTCCCCATGTCCCCATATCCCCATAGATGTCCCCCTGTCCCCACAGTGTCCCCATAGATGTCCCCATGACTGTCCCCATGTCACTCACGCAGGCCGGTGGACTCCATGCGTGACGTGGTGTTCATGGTGTCCCCATGGTGTCCCCATGTCCCCATATCCCCATAGATGTCCCCCTGTCCCCACAGTGTCCCCATAGATGTCCCCACAGTGTCCCCCTGTCACTCACGCAGGCCGGTGGACTCCATGCGTGACGCGGTGTTGACGGTGTCCCCGAACAGGCAGTACCGCGGCATCGTCAGCCCCACCACGCCCGCCACGCACGGCCCTGGGGGCGGGGCCACGTCAGGGGGCGGGGCCCAGACCGGGGGCGGGGCCTCGCTGGGGTGGGGCCTCGGGGGTGGGGTCAGAAAGGGGCGGGGTCTCTGTGGGGTGGGGGTCAGAAAGGGGTGGGGCCTCAAGGATGAGGTCAGAAAGGGGCGGAGCCTCACAGGTGAGGTCAGAAAGGGGTGGGGTCTCTGGGTGAGGTCAGAAAGGGGCGGAGCCTCACAGGTGGGGTCAGAAAGGGGCGGGGTCTCAGGGTGGGGTCAGAAAGGGGCGGGGTCTCTGGGTGAGGTAATAAAGGGGTGGGGTCTCGGGGTGAAGTCAGAAAGGGGCGGGGCCTCAGGGTGAGGTCATGGAAGGGGGTGTGGTCAGTGGGGGATGAGTGTTGGCCAAGGGGTGGGTGTAGCCAATGGAGGCGGGGCCAGAAGGGTGTGGTCAGTGGGGGCGTGGTCAGAGATGGGCATGACCAATGAGGGGATGGTCATAGTGGACGTGGTCTTTGAGGGCGTGGCCTGGAAGGGGCGTGGCCCAAATGGGGCCAATGGGTGATGGCCAATGGGTCACAACAACTTTGATTGACAGAGTGGATTTGGTCACTTGGGGGCGTGGCCAATGGAGTGTGGTCATAATGGACTGTGTGGGGGTGGTCCATGTGGGCGTGGCCTGGAATGGGCGTGGCCTAAAAGGGGCGTGGCCTGAACGGGGCATGGCCCAGGTGAGGCCAATGGGTCATGACCACATTGAACATTGGCCAAGAGGAGATGGGCGTGGCCAAGAAGGGGCGTGGCCATTGGTAGATATGATGTGGGCGTGGTCCAAAAAGCAGTGACCAATGGGCGTGGCCTTGGGGTGTGGCCAAGGCTCTCAGCCAATGGGTGCTGTCCAATGGGTCACACCCTCTTGAGCATTGGCCAAGACCCAATGAGCTGGGCGTGGCCACGGAGGGGCATGGCCATTGAGCAGACAGGTGGTGGGCGTGACCCAAAAGGGTGTGGCCAATGGGCGTGGCCATGGGCGTGGCCAAGCGGTCACAACCACCCCAGGGCTCTTGACCCTTTGACCTCTGGCCAGCATGACACTGTCCAATGTGTGGCCAACGTGTGGGGACAATTTGAGGGCGTGGCCATAGGGCGTGGCCATAGGGCGTGTCCAGACTGGCCAATGGGGTTGAGGGGGTGGGGCCTACCCGAGCACAAGCCAATCCTGATTCTCATGGGCGCCTCGAGCGTGTCAGGGCGTGTTGGGGACATGTCTGGGCCGTGTCAGGGCATGTTGGGGTGTGTCCAGGGGCATGTCAGGGTGTGTCTGGGTGTGTCCAGACTGACCAATGGGGTTCGGGGGGCGGGGCCTACCCAGGTGCAGCCCAATGCGGATCCTCACAGGCATTTTGGGTGTGTCGGGGACATGTCCGGGGCGTGTCAGGGTGTGTCGGGGATGGGTCAGGGGTGTGTCCAGGGGCGTGTCTGGGTGTGTCAGGGCATGTCCAGACTGACCAATGGGGTTTGGGGGGGCGGGGCCTACCCGAGTGCAGGCCGATGCGGATCCTCACAGGCATTTTGGGTGTGTCAGGGGCGTGTCCGGGCCATGTCAGGGCACGTCAGGGACATGTCCGGGGCGTGTCCAGGCCATGTCAGGATCAGCCAATGGGGTTTGGGGGGCGGGGCCGACCCCAGTGCAGGCCAATGCAGATCCTCACAGGCACCTCAGGTGTGTCAGGGCAGTGGGTGGGGCAGTGGGTGGGGCAGGGGGCGGGGCAGGGGCGGGGCCTACCCGAGTGCAGGCCGATGCGGATCCTCACATGTCAGGGGCAGTGGGTGGGGCAGGGGGTGGGGCAGGGGCGGGGCAGTGGGTGGGGCAGGGGCGGGGCAGGGGCGGGGCAGGGGGCGGGGCCTACCCGAGTGCAGGCCGATGCGGATCCTCACGGGCACCTCAGGTGTGTCGGGGCAGTGGGTGGGGCAGGGGCGGGGCAGGGGCGGGGCAGGGGCGGGGCCTACCCGAGTGCAGGCCGATGCGGATCCTCACGGGCACCTCAGGTGTGTTGGGGCAGTGGGTGGGGCAGGGGGCGGGGCAGGGCGGGGCAGGGGGCGGGGCAGGGGGTGGGGCCTACCCGAGTGCAGGCCGATGCGGATCCTCACATGTCAGGGGCAGTGGGTGGGGCAGTGGGTGGGGCAGGGGCGGGGCAGGGGCGGGGCCTACCCGAGTGCAGGCCGATGCAGATCCTCACGGGCACCTCAGGTGTGTCGGGGCAGTGGGTGGGGCAGGGGGCGGGGCAGGGCGGGGCAGGGGGCGGGGCAGGGGGCGGGGCCTACCTGAGTGCAGGCCGATGCGGATCCTCACGGGCACCTCGGGCATGTGGCGCATCTTGAAGGTGCCCACGGAGCTGAGGATGTCCAGCGACATGTTGGCGATCTCGCCCGCGTGCCGGTTGCCGTTGCGCTTGGGCAGCCCCGAGGCCACCATGTAGGCGTCGCCGATGGTCTCCACCTGCGGGAGGGGCCGGGGCGGGGTCAGCGGGACACGCCCACCGGGATGTGGCCACGCCCCCAGGAACCTTGGGGGACCTTCATGGGGTGGCCATGGCTCCTCCTGGTGGCCAAAGTCCAGGTGGGACCATGACCTGGAGATTCATGGGGCCACCTAGACCTTGGCCATATCCTTGGAGATGCCACCAAAGACCATGGGGATCACCAGGAGCCTTCATGTGGTGGCCCTGGCTCCTCCTGGTGGCCAAAGTCCAGGTGGGACCATGGCTTGGACCACCAGGAGCCTTCATGTGGTGGCCCTGGCTCTTCCTGGTGGCCAAAGGCCAGGTGGGACCATGGCTTGGACCACCATGGGGTCACCTTGACCATGGCCATGGGGACCCCATGCCACCAAGGACCATGGGGACCACCAGGAGCCTTTGTTTGGTGGCCATGGCTCCCCCTGGTGGCCAAAGTCCAAGTGGGACCATGGCTTGGACCACCAGAAACCTTCATGTGGTGGCCATGGCTCCTCCTGGTGGCCAAAGTCCAGGTGGGACCATGGCTTGGGCCACCATGGGGTCACCTTGACCATGGCCATGGGGTCACCTTGACCATGGCCATGGGGTCACCTTGACCATGGCCATGGGGTCACCTTGACCATGGCTATGGGGTCACCTTGACCATGGCCATGGGGTCACCTTGACCATGGCTATGGGGTCACCTTGACCATGGCTACCATCACTGACCCCACCCCAATCCTGAGGTGACCCATGACCCCATGACCCCGTGACCCATCTGACCATGGCCACCATTGCCATGGCCACCATTGACCCCAACTCCCCTTCCTGAAGTGACCAATGACCCTGTGACCCATCTGACCACGGCCACTGTTGCCATGGTCACCTTGTGGCCATCACCACTGACCCCCCCCAATCCTGAGGTGACCCATGACCCCGTGACCCTGTCGCCGCGGCCACCGCCGCCGTGGTCACCTTGTAGACGTCGTGGGAGCCGATGATGGCGTCGAAGAGCGTGTAGAGGTCGTTGAGGAGGTCCACCACCTCGATGGGCTCGCTCATGGCCGAGATGGTGGTGAAGCCCACGATGTCGCTGAAGTACAGCGTCACCTCCTCGAAGTACTCGGGCTCCACCGGCGTCCCCATCTTCAGCGCCTCGGCCACCGACCTGCCGGGGTCAGTGGGGGGCAGTGAGGGGTCAGTGGGGTCACCCAGAGAGGGTCTGGGGGGTCTCAGAGGTCAGAGAGGCCAATGGGGTCATTGTGACCTTCTGGTGACCCCTGGAGATGGGCGGGGTCAGTGAGGGTCAGTGAGGGGTCAGTGGGGTCACCCAGAGAGGGTCCAGGGGCTCTCAGTGGTCAGTGGGGGTCAGCGGGGGTCAGTGGTGGTCTCAGTGGTCAGTGAGGGTCAGTGGGGTCACCCAGAGAGGGTCCAGGGGCTCTCAGTGGTCAGTGGGGGTCAGCGGGGTCAGTGGGGGTCAGCAGGGGTCAGTGGTGGTCTCAGTGGTCAGTGAGGGTCAGTGGGGCCACCCAGAGAGGGTCCAGGGGGTCTCAGAGGTCAAAGTGAGGCCAGTGTGGTCATTGTGACCTTCTGGTGACCCCTGGAGATGGGCAATGGGTCGGTGGGTCAAGGCTGGGGTCACCAAGGGCCACCATGACCTTGTGCTGACCCATACAACTGGGTGGGTCAATGGGTCAAGGCTGACCTCTAACTGTCCACAAGGGTCACCCTGACCTTCTCCTGCCCCACAGATGTGGGTGGGGTCAGTGGGTCAAAGTTGACCTCTCCTGCCCCACGTATCAGGAGGGGTCAGTGGGTCAGGGCTGACCATGGTCTGTCCCCAGTGACCACCTCAACCTTCTCCTGCCCCACAGAAGTGGATGGAGGTCAGTGGGTCAAGGCTGACCCCAACCTCCTTTTGATGACCCTCTCGTGACCTCTGCTGCCCCACAGCTCCTCTCCTGCCCCACAGATCTGGGAGGGGTCAGTGGGTCAAGGCTGACCATGATCTGTTCCCAGTGACCACCTCGACCTTCTCCTGCCCCACAGATCTGCAGGGGTCAATGGGTCAGGGCTGACCCCAACCTGCCCCACAGATCTGGGTGGGGTCAATGGGTCAAGGATGACCTCTCCTGCCCCACAGATCTGCAGGGGTCAGTGGGTCAAGGTCAACCCCAACCTGCCCCACAGATCTGCAGGGGTCAATGGGTCAGGGCTGACCCCAACCTGCCCCACAGATCTGGGTGGGTCAGTGGGTCAAGGATGACCTCTCCTGCCCCACAGATCTGCAGGGGTCAGTGGGTCAGGGCTGACCACAATCTGTCCCCGGTGACCACCTCAACCTTCTCCTGCCCCACAGATCTGGAGTGGTCAATGGGTCAGGACTGACCCCAACCTCTTCTTGATGACTCTCTCGTGACCTCTCCTGCCCCACAGATCTGGGTGGGGTCAATGGGTGGAGGTCAACCCCAACCTGCCCCACAGATCTGGAGTGGTCAATGGGTCCAGGTCCCCCCCAACCCTCACCCCGCCCACCCCAGATCTCCGTTTGGGATCTATGGGGTGCCACCCACCCCCCAGCCCCCCCCGGCCCCCCCGGCCCCACGGCGACCCACGGCGGCAGCATCTGGGTCAGGAGCTTGTCGGTCTTCTGCTTCTCGATCTCGAGCTCCTCAGTCCTCTCGCGGATCAGGTCCTCCAGGTTGCTGCTGTACTGCTCCAGCATGCGCAGCATCGAGTCGATGATGTTGGTCTTGCGGCCCTTGTTGATGCCCTTGAACTGCCCCACACGTGTGGGTCAGACCCACGGAATCCCATGGAACCCCATAGAATCCCATGGAGACCCCATAGAACCTCACAGGAACCCCAGAGAACCTCATAGAACCCCATGGAACCCCATGGAACCCCACAGGAACCCATGGGGTCAATGATGTTGATGCACTTGGACTGCCCCACACGTGTGGGTCAGACCCACGGAATCTCATGGAACCCCATAGAATCCCATGGAGACCCCATAGAACCTCATAGAACCCCATGGAACCCCATGGAACCTCATAGAACCCCATGGAACCCCATGGAACCCCATGGAACCACATGGACTCTCATGGAACCCCATGGAGATCCATGGAACCCCATGAAGACCCCACAGGAACCCCTAGAACCCCATAGAACCCCATGGAACCACAGAGGAACCCCACAGGAACCCATGGGGTCAATGATGTTGATGCACTTGGACTGCCCCACACGTGTGGGTCAGACCCACGGAACCCCATGGAGACCCCATAGAACCCCACAGGAACCCATGGAACCCCATAGAACCTCATAGAACCCCATGGAACCCCATGGAGACTCTATAGAATCCCATGGAGACCCCACAGGAACCCCACAAGAACCCCATGGAAGCGCCATGGAACCTCATAGAAACCCCATAGAATCTCATGGAACCCCATGGAACCCCATGGAACCCCATGGAGACCCCATGGAACTCCATGGAATCCCACAGGAACCCCATGGAGACCCCACGGAACCCCATAAAACCCCATAGAACCCCATAGAATCCCATAGGATCCCATAGGAACTCATGGAGACTCCATAGAACCTCATGGAACCCCATGGAGATCCATGGAACCCCACAGGAACCCCATGGGGTCGATGATGTTGGTCTTGCGGCCCTTGTTGATGCCCTTGAACTGCCCCACACGTGTGGGTCAGACCCACGGAATCCCATGGAACCCCATAGAATCCCATGGAGACCCCATAGAACCCCACAGGAACCTCACAGGAACCCATGGAACCCCATGGAACCCCATAGAACCCCATGGAACCACAGAGGAACCCCACAGGAACCCATGGAGTCAATGATGTTGATGCACTTGGACTGCCCCACACGTGTGGGTCAGACCCACGGAATCTCATGGAATCCCACGGAACCCCATAGAGACCCCATAGAACCTCACAGGAACCCATGGAACCCCATGGAACCTCATAGAACCCCATGGAACCCCATGGAACCCCATGGAGGCACCATGGAGACCCCATAGAACTCCACAGAATCCCATAGAATCCCACAGAACTGGTCCCAGCATAGCCATACTGGTCCCATACTGGTCTCACCTGTCCCATTCTGGTCTCACCTGTCCCATTCTGGTCTCACCTGTCCCATACTGGTCTCACCTGTCCCATTCTGGTCTCACCTGTCCCATACCAGTCCCAGCACCCCATACTGGCCCCATTACCCCAGACCAGTCCCATACTGGTCCCATACTGGTCCCACCTGGCCCAGGTGTCTCACCTGGTCGAACACCTGGTCGATGGATGGTCTGTGCTCCAGCTGCTCACTCCATCCCATACTGGTCCCATTACCCTGTACTGGTCCCACACTGGTCCCATTACCCCATACTGATACCATACTGGTCCCACCATCCCAAACTGGTCCCATACTGGTGCCACCATCCCATACTGGTCTCACCAGTGCCACACTGCTCCCGTACTGGTCTCACCTGGTCGAACACCTGGTCGATGGTTGGTCTCCGCTCGGGCTGCTCACTCCAGCCCATACTGGTCCCATACTGGTCCCATTACACCATACTGGTCCCACACCAGTCCCATACTGGTCCCATACTGGTCTCACCAGTCCCATACCAGTCCCACCTGGCCCAGGTGTCTCACCTGGTCAAACACCTGGTCGATGGTGGGTCTCCGCTCGGGCTGCTCGCTCCAGCACTCCTTCATGAGGTGGATGCACTCGAGCGGGGCCTGGTCAGCCGAGACCGCAGGGCGGCACAGGGGGGGAGGCTTCTGCACCTTCTCGATGATCTCTGCGGGGGCAGGTGTGCTCAGGTGTGGGGCAGGTGTGGGGCAGGTGTGCGTCAGGTGTGGGGCAGGTGTGGGGTCAGGTGTGGGGCAGGTGTGCGTCAGGTGTGCGTCAGGTGTGGGGCAGGTGTGGGGCAGGTGTGCGTCAGGTGTGGGTCAGTTATGGGTCAGGTGTGGGTCAGGTGTGGGTCAGGTGTGGGTCAGTTATGGGTCAGTTATGGGTCAGGTGTGGGTCAGGTGTGGGTCAGGTGTGGGTCAGGTGTGGGGCAGGTGTGGGTCAGTTATGGGGTCAGGTGTGGGTCAGGTGTGGGGCAGGTGTGGGTCAGGTGTGGGTCAGGTATGGGTCAGGTGTGGGTCAGGTGTGGGTCAGGTGTGGGTCAGGTGTGGGTCAGTTATGGGGTCAGGTGTGGGTCAGGTGTGGGGCAGGTGTGGGTCAGGTGTGGGTCAGTTATGGGGTCAGGTGTGGGTCAGGTATGGGGCAGGTGTGGGTCACTCATGAGTCAGTTATGGGTCAGTTATGGGTCACATATGGGTCACTTATGGGGTCAGTTTTGGGATAATTTTGGGGTTTTTGGGAGTCCAGGGCACAGTTTTGGGCTCATTTTGGCGTTTTCGGGAGTCCGGAGCTCAATTTTGGGCTCATTTTGGGGTTTTTGGGGGTCCGGATCTCGGTTTTGGGGTCGGTTTTGGGGTTTTTGGGGTCCAGGGCTCAATTTTAGGGTTATTTTTGGGGTCAGTTTTGGGGTAATTTTGGGGTTTGCCAGGGTCCAGGGCTCAGTTTTCGGGTTGGTTTTGGGCTCGGTTTTGGGATTAGTTTGGGGTTTTTTGGGGTCCAGGGCTCAATTTTAGGGTCAGTTTTGGGGTCATTTTGGGGTTTTGGGGGGTCCAGGGCTCGGTTTTGGGCTCAGTTTTGGGGTTTTTGGGCATCGGGAGCTCAGTTTTGGGTCAGTTTTGGAGTCAGTTTTGGGGTTTTTGGGGGTGCAGAACTCGGTTTTGGGGTCAGTTTTGGGGTTTTCGGGGGTCTAGAACTCAGTTTTGGGGTCGGTTTTGGGGTCTGCACCTTCGGGGGGCAGCCCCAGCATGCAGTAGGGGTCGGGGGATTTTAAGGGGTATTGGGGTTTTTGGGGATGCAGATCTCGGTTTTGGGGTCAGTTTTGGGATTTTGGGGGGTTCGGATCTCGATTTTGGGCTCATTTTGGGGTTTTCGGGGTCCGGATCTCGGTTTTGGTGTCAGTTTTGGGGTTTTTGGGGGTCCTGAGCTCAGTTTTGGGGTAATTTTTGGGGTGCGCGCCTTCGGGGGGCAGCCCCAGCATGCAGTAGGGGTTCGGGGGGATTTTGGGGGTCCCGGATCTCGGTTTTGGGCTCAGTTTTGGGGTTTTCGGGGCTCGGGATCTCGGTTTCGGGGTCAGTTTGGGGTTTTTGGAGGTGCAGAACTCAGTTCTGGGGTCGGTTTCAGGGCGCACACCTTCGGGGGGCAGCCCCAGCATGCAGTAGGGGGTTGGGTGGATTTTGGGTGTTTTAGGGGTTTTGGGGTTTTCGGGTGTCCGGATCTCGGTTTTGGGGTCGGTTTTGGGGTTTTCGGGGGTCCGGATCTCGGTTTTGGGGTCGGTTTCGGGGCGCGCACCTTCGGGGGGCAGCCCCAGCATGCAGTAGTGGGTCGGGGGGTTTTCGGGGGTCCGGATCTCGGTTCTGGGGTCGGTTTTGGGGTTTTCGGGGGTCCGGATCTCGGTTTTGGGGTCGGTTTCGGGGCGCGCACCTTCGGGCGGCAGCCCCAGCATGCAGTAGGGGGCGCTCCTGCAGATCACCTCCTGCATGATGATGCCGATGCCGTAGACATCTCCCCGGAAGGACCCGCGGCGCTCCAGGTTCGCGTCCCGCAGCAGCTCCGGCGCCGTCCACAGCCGCTCTGGGGGCGGGGCCAGCGTCGGTCACGCCCACCGGGACACGCCCACAGTGATAAACCACGCCCAGCCCCATAAACCACGCCCACCCCAAGGCAGGAGCCAATGGGAGGCTGCTGGAGGGTGTGGCCACGCCCACAGCGCGGGGAGGACACGCTCAGATGGAGACCACGCCCACCCCCTACAGGCAAGCCACGCCCCCTTCACATGTCCATCATCCCGGGGATGACACCACTGAATGGACAGGCCACGCCCAAATGGACAGGCCACGCCCACACACGAAGACACGCCCACTCCAGGCAGACCTCGCCCCAAATGGGTGGGGTTGGCTGTGGCCACGCCCCCTTTAACCCCAATCCCATGGGCCATGCTCACTCACTACTGACCTCAGTCAACCCAAAGGCCACGCCCCTTTCTGCAAGCCACACCCACTCACACTGAGGCCACACCCCTTCCCCGAGAAGCCACGCCCCTTCCTCTTAGCCCCACCCCTTGCCCGCACCCAGAGCCACGCCCACCCTAAGGCCACGCCCACCTCAAGGCTCCAACAGAGCCCCCATTGAGGCCCATGAGACCACGCCCACGAGGCCACGCCCCTGAAACCACGCCCCCCTCCAGGAGCTCCCATTGCCTCACTGATTCCCCCAAGGCCACACCCATGAGACCACGCCCACAAGGCCACGCCCCTCTCAGACCACGCCCGTCTCAGACTATGCCACTCTCAGGCCACGCCCCTTCCCGCCCTTCCCACCCAATCCCCCATTGCCCATTGATACCCCCAAGGTCACACCCACGATGCCACGCCCACATTGCCCCATAGCTTCCCCCAAGGCCACACCCCCAAGGTCTCACCCTTGTGGCCGCGCCCACGAGGCCATGCCCACGAGGTCACCCCCAGAGGTCATGCCCAGAGGCCACGCCCCAATGCCACCTCCAAGGCCACACCCCTGCCACTCCCTCCTGATGCCACTCCCACATTGCCCCATAGATTCCCTTAAAGCCACACCCACAAGGCCACACCCATGAGGCCACGCCCCAATGCCACCCCCAACGCCACACCCCTGCTGCTCCCTCCTGAGGCCACACCCACATTGCCTCATAGATTCCCCCAAGGCCACACCCACAAGGTCACACCCATCAGGCCACGCCCCCGAGGCCCCGCCCCCGGCCCCGCCCTGACCGTGGGGCTGCGGGGGCGGGGCGGGCACGCGCTGGGCCTCCAGCAGTTGGTTGTAGCCGTGGTCGGTGACCTTGAGCACGAAGCGTCCGTCCACCACGCAGTTCCGCGACTTGAGGCGCCCGTGGACCACGTCGCGGTGGTGCAGGTACCGCACGCCCTGGGGACAGCGCCACGGTCAGTGCCATGGTCAGCAATCAGTGCCACGGTCACCATCAATGCCATGGTCACAATCAATGCCATTGTCACCATCAATGACCAATCAATGCCATGGTCACCATCAATGCCATGGTCACCATCAATGACCAATCAATGCCATGGTCACCAATCAATGCCATGGTCACCATCAATGCCACAGTCACCAATCAATGCCATGGCCACCATCAATGCCATGGTCACCAATCAGTGCCACGGTCACCAATCAATGCCATGGTCACCAATCAGTGCCATGGTCACCAATCAATGCCATGGTCACCAATCAGTGCCATGGTCACCAATCAATGCCATGGTCACCAATCAATGCCATGGTCACCAATCAATGCCATGGTCACCAATCAGTGCCATGGTCACTATCAATGCCATGGTCACCGATCAATGCCATGGTCACCAATCAATGCCATGGTCACCAATGTGTACCATGGTCACCAATCAATGCCATGGTCACCATCAATGACCAATGAACACCATGGTCACCAACCAACACACAGTTCTGGGACTTGAGGCGCCCGTGGACAACGTCGCGGTGGTGCAGGTACCGCACGCCCTGGGGACAGCGCCACGGTCACCAATCAGTGCCACGGTCAGCAATCAGTGCCATGGTCACCATCAATGCCATGGTCACCATCAATGACCAATCAATGCCATGGTCACCAATCAATGACCAATCAATGCCATGGTCACCGATCAATGTCATGGTCATCAATTAGTGCCACGGTCACCAATCAATGCCATGGTCACTGATCAATGCCATGGTCACTATCAATGCCATGGTCACCATCAATGCCATGGTCACCGATCAGTGCCATGGTCACTGATCAATGCCATAGTCACTATCAATGCCATGGTCACTATCAATGCCATGGTCACCAATCAGTGCCATGGTCACCATCAGTGCCATGGTCACTATCAATGCCATGGTCACTATCAATGCCATGGTCACCAATCAGTGCCATGGTCACCAATCAGTGCCATGGTCATCAATCAGTGCCATGGTCACCAATCAGTGCCATGGTCATCAATCAGTGCCACGGCCACCAATCAATGCCATGGTCACCAATCAATGTCATGGTCACCAATCAGTGCCATGGTCACTAACCAATGCCGTGGTCACCATCAATGCCATGGTCACCAATCAATGCCATGGTCACCATCAATGCCATGGTCACCAATCAGTGCCATGGTCACCCATCAGTGCCATGGTCAGCAATCAATGCCATGGTCACCAACCGCCACCGTGGCCAACAACGCCATGGTCACCAAACAACATCATGGCCAAGAACACCATGGCCACCATCACGGCCACCCCAAGGCCACCCCGTGGCCACCAGACCACCATGACAACCCCATGACCACCCCATGGCCACCAGCACCACCACAGCCACCATGGCCACCCCATAACCACTCCACGGCCACCAGACCCCCAAGGCCACCCCATGGCCACTAGACCACCATGGCCACCCCATGACCCTCCCATGACCCTCCCATGGCCACCAGCACCAACACAGCCACCCCATGGCCACCAGTCCACCATGGCCACCCCATGGCCACTAGCACCACCAACATCACCATGGCCACCTCATGGCCACCCCATGGCCACCAGACCACCATGGCCACCCTATGGCCACCCCATGGTCACCAGACCACCATGGCCACCCTATGGCCACCCCATGGTCACCAGGACTGCCAACATCACCATGGCCACCAGACCACCATGACCACCCCATGGCCACCCCACAGCCACCAGCACCACCGCAGCCACCATGGCCACCCCATGGCTGCCCCGTGACCACCCCATGGCCACCAGACCACCATGACCACCCCGTGACCACCCTATGGCCACCCACGGCCAGCAGCCCCCGTTGGCCACCAGCACCACTGCAGTCACTATGGCCACCCTATGGCCACCCCATGGCCACCAGACCACCATGGCCACCCCAAGGCCACCAGCCACCCCAAGGCCACCCCACGGCCACCCCACAGCCACCAGACAGCCAAGGCCACCCCATGACCACCCCATGGCCACCCCATGGCCACCCCAAGGCCACCCCAAGGCCACCCCATGGCCACCCCACGGCCACCAGAGCCCCAAGGCCACCTCATGGCCACCACAGGGCCACCAGCACCACCACAGCCACCCCATGCCCACCAGACCACCAACATCACCATGGCCACCTCATGGCCACCCCATGGCCACCAGCACCAGCACCACCATGGCCACCAGACCACCATGGCCACCCCATGACCACCAGCACCGCCATGGTCACCCCATGGCCACCAGACCCCCAAGGCCATCCCATGGCCACCAAACCACCAAGGTCACCCCATGGCCACCATGGTCACCCCACGACCACTCCATGGCCACCTCACTGCCACTAGCCCCCCAAGGCCACCCCATGGCCACCCCATGGCCGCCCCATGGCCACCAGCACCACCATGACCACCCCATGGCCACCAACACCACCACAGCCACCCTGACCACCCCATGGCCACCCCATGGCCACCCCATGGCCACCAGACCACCATGGCCACCCCGTGGCCAGCAGCCCCTGGTCACCTTGATGAGGTCGATGAGGAGCGAGGACTTGAACATCCAGTCGAGCTTCATGTCCTCGTTGCGCAGCAGGTCCTCGAGCGAGCCGCGCGAGCAGTGCTCCGACACGATGGCGAAGATGCCGCAGTCGTGGAAGAAGCCCAGGAAGAGGTTCACGTTCTCGTGACGCAGGTCCCGCAGCTGCGCCGGGACACCGGGGACACCGGGGACACGGGGGGGACACGGGGACAGCGAGGGGACATGGGGACACGGGGACACGGGGAGGGGACACGGGGAGGGGACACAGGGACACAGGGACATGGGGATATAGGGGGGACACAGGGACATGGGGAGAGGGGACACCGGGGACACGGGGGGGACATGGGGACACCGAGGGGACATGGGGACACCGGGGACACCGGGGGACACGGGGGGGACATGGGGACATGGGGACATGGGGACACCGAGGGGACATGGGGACACGGGGGGGACACGGAGAAAAGGAGGGGATGCGGGGGGGACACAGGGGGGACATGGGGGGACACGGGGATATGGGGGGGACACGGGGACATGGGGACATGGGGACACGGGAGGGACATGGGAAGGGACACGGTGGGGACACAGGGACGGGACACAGAGACGGGGAGGGGACATGGGGATATGGGGACATGGGGGGGACATGGGGACACAGGGACAGGACACGGGGACATGGGGACATGGGGATATGGGGAGAACATGGGGACACGGGGACACAGGAGAGGACACAGGGACATGGAAGGGACATGGGGACATGGGGGGGACACGGGGACATGGGGACATGGGGATATGGGGGGGACATGGGGACGGGACATGGGGACACGGGGACACAGGAGAGGACACAGGGACACGGAAGGGACATGGGGACATGGAGGGGACACGGGGACATGGCGACATGGGGATATGGGGGGGACACGGGGACACGGGGGGGACATGGGGGGACACAGAGGGGGCACGGGGACACAGGGACATGGGGACACGGAGGGGACACAGGGACGGGGAGGGGACACAGGGACACGGGGGGGACATGGGGACACGGAGGGGACACAGGGACGGGGAGGGGACACAGGGATATGGGGGGGACACGGGGACATGGGGACATGGGGATAAGACACGGGGACATGGGGACATGGGGACACAGGGACACGGGAGGGACACAGGGACACAGGGGGGTCATGGGGACACGGGGACACGGGGACACGGAGACACGGAGGGGACACAGGGATGGGGAGGGGACACAGGGACACGGGGACACGGGAGGGATGGTGGGGTGGAGCAGGGACAGGTGGGGTGGGGACAGGTGACATGGGGACAGGTGGGATGGGGACAGTGGGATGGGGACAGTGGGATGGGGACAGGTGGGATGGGGACAGGTGGGATGGGGACAGGAAATGGTAATGGGGACAGGTGGGACAGGGTGGGGACAGGTGGGACAGGTTGGGGACACAGAGGAGGGGCCCAGCATTGACTCTCCATGACCTGGCCTGGAATTCCCTGTCCCCCCTGGTCAAGATTGTCCCCCCATGGCCCAGAACTGTCCCCCATGGTCAGGACTGTCCCCCCATGGTCAGGATTGTCCCCCCATGGTCAGGACTGTCCCCCCATGGTCAGGATTGACCCCATGACATTCCCATGGTCCAATGTTGTCCAACATGACCCAACGATGTCCCCAAGACTCAATGATGTCCCCATGGTCCAACAGTGTCCCCAAGACCCAAAGATGTCCCCATGACTCAAAAATGTCCCCAAGACCCAACGCTGTCCCCAAGACCCCTCAATGTCCCCTGGTCCAACAATATCCCCATGACCCCCCAATGTCCCCATGACCCAATGATGTCCCCACAAACCAATGATGTCCCCAAGATCCAAAAATGTCCCCTGGTCCAACGTTGTCCATCATGACCCAATGATGTCCCCAAGACCCCTCCATGTCCTCATGGCCCCTCAATGTCCCCAAGAGCCAACGATGTCCCCAAGACCCCTCAATACTCTCATGACCCAACAATGTCCCCATGGCCTCTCAATGTCCCCATGACCCAAAGATGTCCCCTAGTCCAATGTTGTCCATCGCACCCCAACGATGTCCCCACAACCAAACGATGTCCCCATGACCCAACGATGTCCTCATGACCCAATGATGTCCCCAAGACCCAACAATGTCCCCTGGTCCAATAATGTCCCCATGATTCCTCAATGTCCCTAAGACCCAACAATGTCCCCATGACCCAACAATGTCCCCAAGACCCAACAATGTCCCCAAGACCCCCAGTGTCCCCAAGACCCAATGATGTCCCCATGACTCCTCAATGTCCCCATGACTCCTCAATGTCCTCAAGATCCCTCAATGTCCCCAAGACCCAACAATGTCCCCAGCCCCCGCGGTGTCCCCAGGCTCACCTTGCAGAAGGTCAGCTTGGTGGCAGGCTTCACCTCGGTGTGTTGGTCACCTGGGAACTTCTTCAGCCACACCCAGTCACCCTGCGGGGGAAGGGCGGGGCGGGGTCAGCCCTCGGCCACGCCCTAACACCCCCGGGGACACCTGGGACACCTGGGGACACACCTGGGGACACACCTGGGGACACACCTGGGACACCTGGGGGCACTTGGGGACACACCTGGGGACAGCTGGGGACACACCTGGGACACCTGGGGGCACTTGGGGACACACCTGGGGACAGCTGGGGACACACCTGGGGACACCTGGGACACCGGGGGACACAGCTGGGGACACCAGGGGACGCACCTGGGGACAGCTGGGAACACCAGGGGACACACCTGGGGACAGCTGGGGAACCTAGGGATAGCTGGGGACACACCTGGGGACACACCTGGAGACACTTGGGGACAGCTGGGGACAGCTGGGGACAGCTGGGACACCTGGGTCACCTGGGGATATCTAGGAATACACCTGGGACACCTGGGGACACACCTGGGGACACACCTGGGGACACACCTGGGGACACACCTGGGGGCACACCTGGGAGCACACCTGGGGACAGCTGGGGACACACCTGGGGACACACCTGGGGACAGCTGGGGACACACCTGGGGACACACCTGGGAGCACACCTGGGGACACCTGGGGACACCCCCCAGCCCCACCCGACCGAAGCCCCCTCAGATCCCGCCCCCTTTCGGTGGGGGGCGGCGCGCGCGGGGGGGAGGGGGCGGGGCGAGGCGGAGGGGAGGTTTTGGGGTGAATTCGGGGGATTTGGGGCCGCACTTACCTGCACGGAGGCGACAAGGCCCTGCTGGTTAAACAAGAGCAGCAGGAGGGGGAGGTTGCTGCTGCTGCCCTTCGCGTTTTCCTGCGGGAAAGCAGCTGTCAATCACCGCCCGGGGGCGGGGCCCGGCTGTCAATCACCGCCCAGGGGGCGGGGCCAGGCTGTCAATCATCGCCCGAGGGGCGGGGCCTGGGTGGGGGAGGGGTCCCCCCTTTTTTGGGGGGGACACACCGGGGGTCCCTAAGGAGGTGGCCTCGCCTTGTCGCCCCCGGAGGTGGTGGGGGAGGGGACAGGAACAGGGACAGGGACAGGGACAGGGACAGGGGGAGGGGACACGGGGGACACGAGGGACCCGAGGGACACGGGGGACACGAGGGGACACGAGGGGACACGGGGCTCACCTCGGCCACGGCCACGTTGGTGTTGTCCGGCCCGGGGGTGGCACTGCGGACGCTCTTGTTGTCACCCCCGCTGTGACCGGCCAGGCTGGTGTGGCTGCTGTCCACCTGGGGGGGACAGCAGGTCAGTGTGGGGACATTGGGTCAGCCGTGGGGACATGGGGTCAGCCGTGGGGTCAGCCATGGGGACATGGAGTCAGCCATGGGGACATGGGTTCAGCCGTGGGGACATGGGGTCAGCCATGGGGACATGGGTTCAGCCATGGGGACATGGAGTCAGCCATGGGGACATTGGGTCAGCCGTGGGGTCAGCCATGGGGACATTGGGTCAGCCGTGGGGACATGGGGTCAGCCGTGGGGTCAGCCATGGGGACATTGGGTCAGCCGTGGGGACATGGAGTCAGCCATGGGGTCAGCCATGGGGACATGGGGTCAGCCATGGGGTCAGCCATGGGGACATTGGGTCAGCCATGGGGACATTGGGTCAGCCGTGGGGACATGGAGTCAGCCATGGGGACATGGAGTCAGCCGTGGGGACATGGGGTCAGCCATGGGGACATGGAGTCAGCCGTGGGGTCAGCCATGGGGTCACCCAGGGGACAGCAGGGTCACCCATGGGAACAGTGGGATCACCCTGGGGTCACCCATGGGGACACCAAGGTCAGCCAGGGGAACAGGTCACCCACAGGGCCACACCAGGCATGGGGACACCAGGGAGTCACCCATTGGGGACATGTCACCCTTGGGGACACATCACCCATGGGGTCCCTCCAGCCCATGGACCTTCTCCTGGCCATGGGGACACCTCAGACCAAGAGGACATGTCACCCATTGAGGACACATCACCCACTGGGGACACCTCACCCATGGGGTCCCACCAGGGTCTCCCAGGCCATGGGGACACCTCAGGTCATGAGGACAAGTCACCCTCTGGGGACATGTCACCCACGGGGTCCCACCAGGTTCTCCCAGGTCCTGGGGACACCTCAGGCCATGGGAACACCTCAGGCCATGGGGACACATCACTCCCTGGGTCCCACCAGGTTCTCCAAGGCCATGGGGACACCTCACTCATTGGGGACATGTGACTCATTTGGGACATGTCACCCCTTGGGTCCCACCAGGTTCTCCCTGGCCGTGGGAATACCTCAGGCCATGGGGATATGTCACCCACTGGGGACATGACACCCACGGGGTCCCACCAGTCATGGGGACCCAACAACCCATTGAGGACATGTCACCCATTGGGGACACCTCACCCATGGGGTCCCACCAGGGTCTCCCAGGCCATGGGGACACCTCAGGCCATGGGGATGTGTAAACCATGGGGACACATCGCCCATTGGGGACATGTCACCCACTGGGGACACGTCACCCATGGGGTTCCACCAGCCCATGGACCTTCTCCTGGCCTTGGGGACACCTCAGGCCATGGGGACACCTCGGGCCATTGAGGACACGTCACCCATGGGGTCCCACCAGGGTCTCCAAGGCCATGGGGACACCTCAGACCATGGGGACATGTAAACCATAGGGACATGTCACCCATGGGGACACGTCACCCATGGGGTTCCTCCAGCCCATGGACCTTCTCCTGGCCTTGGGGACACCTCAGGCCATGGGGACACCTCGGGCCATTGAGGACACCTCACCCACGGGGTCCCACCAGGTTCTCCAAGGCCATGGGACCATGTCACCCACTGGGGACATGTCACCCACGGGGTCCCACTGGGGTCTCCCAAGCCATGGGGACATGTAAACCATGGGCACACATCACTCACTGGGGACACGTCACGCATGGGGTCCCACCAGGGTCTCCCAGGCCATGGGGACACCTCAGGCCATGGGGATGTGTAAACCATGGGGACATGTCACTCATCAGGGGCATGTCACCCACGGGGTCCCACCAGGTTCTCCCAAGCCATGGAGACACCTCAGGCCATGGGGACACCTCAGGCCATGGGGACATGTCACTCATCAGGGGCATGTCACCCACAGGGTCCCACCAGGTTCTCCCAAGCCATGGAGACACCTCAGGCCATGGGGACACCTCAGGCCATGGGGACATGTCACCCATTGGGGACACGTCATCCACGGGGTCCCACCAGGTTTTCCAAGGCCATGGGGACACCTCAGATTATGGGGACGCCTCACCCATTGAGGACATGTGACTCATTTGGGACATGTCACCCATGGGGTCCCACCAGGTTCTCCCAGGCCATGGGGACACCTCAGGCCTTGGGGACTTCTCAGGACATGGCGACACATCGGGCCGTGAGGACACCTCAGGCCATGGGGACACGTCACCCATTGGGGACACATCACCCACGGGGTCCCACCAGGTTCTCCCAGGCTGTGGGGACACTTCACCCTGAGCCCACCTGGCCTCCCAAATGTCCCCTCGTTGTCCCTGCAACGTTCCCCCACTGTCCCCTGGAGATGTCCCCCTGATGTCCCCCCACTGTCCCCCTGATATACCCCTGCCGTCCCTCCCATCCCCACTGCCCCCCATCCCTGCTGTCCCCATTGTCCCCACTGTCCCCACTGTCCCCCTGCTGTCCCCCTGCTGTCCCCAATGATGTCCCCAATGTCCCTGCTGTCCCCAGTCCCCCACTGACCCCAATCTCCCCAATGTCCCCACTGTCCCCGCTGTCTCCACTGTCCCCCCTGCTGTCTCCATGTCCCCAGTGTCATCTGTTTTCTGCTCTCCCCATTATCCCCCAGTGTCACCATTATCCCCACTGTCCCCACTGTCCCCACTGTCCCTGCTATCCCCACTGTCCCCATTGTCCCCAATCCCCCGCTGTCCCTGCTGTCCCCATGTCCCCAGTGTCACCTGTTTGCTGCTGTCCCCATTATCCCCCCACTCTCCCAAATGTCCCCAATCTCCCCTCTGTCCCCATTGTCCCCGCTGTCCCCACTGTCACCTGCTTGCTGCTGTCCCCATTATCCCCCAGTGTCCCCATTGTCCCCCCTGCTGTCCCCGCTGTCCCCCCGCTGTCCCCCTGCTGTCCCCATGTCCCCATGTCACCTGTTTGCTGCTGTCCCCATTATCCCCCAGTGTCCCCAGTGTCCCCCCTGCTGTCCCCAGTGTCCCCCCGTGTCCCCATGTCACCTGTTTGCTGCTCTGGGTGTTGATGAAGGTCAGGTCGTCCATGGTCAGAATGATTTTGTTGGGACCTTTCATGAGCTGAGCCTGCTGGATGCGGCGCCTGGGGACAGCGTTGGGGACATTAATGGGGACATTGGGGACAATGGGGACAGTGGGGACATTGGGGACATTGGGGACAATGGGGACAGTGGGGACATTGGGGACATTGGGGACAATGGGGACAGTGGGGACATTGGGGACATTGGGGACATTAGGAATGGAGGGGCCCTTCATGAGCTGAGCCTGCTGGATGCGGTGCCTGGGGACAGCGTTGGGGACATCAGTGACATTGGGAACAGCAGTGACATTGGGGACACTGGGGACATTGGGGACATTGGGGACATTGGGGACATTGGGGACTTTGGGAACATTGGGGGATTGGGGACAGTGGGGATGAGCTGAGCCTGCTGGATGCTGCGCCTGGGGACAGCGTTGGGGACATCAATGGGGACATTGGGGAAATCGTTGGGGACATTGGGGACTTTGGGGATATTAGGGACATTGGGGACAGTGGGGACTTTGGGGACAATGGGGACAGTGGGGACAATGGGGAGATTGGGGAGATTGGGGGCATCATTGGGGGATTGGGGACATGGGGGATTGGGGACACTGGGGACATTGGGACATTGGGACATTGGGGACATTGGGGACATCAATGGGGACATTGGGGACACCAGTGACAGTGGGGACATTGTTGGGGACGTTGGGGAATTGGGGACATTGGGGGATTGGGGACATTGGGGACACTGGGGACACTGGGGACAGCGGGGACAGTGTTGGGGACATTGGGGATGTTGGGGACAATGGGGACAGTGGGGACAATGGGGAGATTGGGGACATTGGGGACATCATTGGGATATTGGGGACAGTGGGGACATTGGGGACATCATTGGGGACATTGAGGACATTGGGGACATTGGGGACACTGGGGACATTGGGGACATCAGTGACATTGGGGACATTGGGGACACTGAGGGGACAATGGAGGTGTTGGGGACATTGGGATCATTGGGGAAATTGAGGACATCATTGGGGACATTGGGACATTGGGGACAGAGGGGGATTGGGAACATTGGGGACATCATTGGGGACATGGGGGACACCAAAAGGACAGTGGGGACAATGGGTACATTGAGACGATATTGGGGAACATCAGGGACACCAGGGACATTGGGGATTTTGGGGACAGTGGGGACATTGGGGGACAATGGGGACACTGAGGAGGGTCACCAGGGCCACCAGTGCCACCAGTGCCACCAGGGCCACCAGTGTCACCAGGGCCACCAGTGCCACCCGTGTCACCAGTGTCACCCACCGGATGTGGCAGGCCAGGGCGGCGCCAGCAGCGATGAGAGCAGCGATGAGCAGGAACATGAAGAACACGAACCCAGCGTCCATCCCTGCGAGTGACCAGAGTGACCATCAGAGTGACCATCAGAGTGACCAGAGTGACCAGAGTGACCACCGGAGTGACCAGAGTGACCAGAGTGACCACCAGAGTGACCATCAGAGTGACCAGAGTGACCAGAGTGACCATCAGAGTGACCAGAGTGACCAGAGTGACCAGAGTGACCATCAGAGTGACCAGAGTGACCAGAGTGACCACCGGAGTGACCATCAGAGTGACCAGAGTGACCATCAGAGTGACCATCAGAGTGACCGGAGTGACCAGAGTGACCACAGGAATGACCAGAGTGACCTCAAGTGACCACAAGTGACCACCGCAGTGACTATGAGTGACCATGAGTGACCAGAGTGACCAGGAGTAACCACCAGAGTGACCACGAGTGATCACAAGTGACCGTGAGTGACCATTGGAGTGACCAGAGTGACCGCGAGTGACCACTGGAGTGACCACGAGTGATCATGAGTGACCAGGAGTGACCGCGAGTGACCGCAAGTGACCACAGGAGTGACCACAAATGACCACAGGAGTGACTGCGAGTGACCACAGGAGTGACCACAGGAGTGACCATCGGAGTGACCACAAGTGACCATTGGAGTGACCAGGAGTGACCAGGAGTGACCGGGGGAACAGGAGTGACCAGGGGTGACCACCGGAGTGACCATGAGAGACCACAGGAGTGACCGGGGGAATGGGAATGATCAGGAGTGACCAGGGGTGACCACAGGAGTTACCAGGAGTGACCAGGGGTGACCAGGGATGACCGGGGGGAATGGGAGTGACCACAGGAGTGACCACAGGAGTGACCACAGGAGTGACCACCGGAGTGACCAGGGGTGACCAGAGGTGACCAGGGGTCAGCTGAAGAACCGAGGTCACCCACTGGCTGTGGTACTGGAGGTCACTAGTGGGTGGACATGGTGGACACGGATGGACATGGATGGACATGGATGGACATGGATGGACATGGAAGACATGGATGGACATGGATGGACATGGATGGACATTGATGGATGGACATGGATGGACAGGGATGGACATGGATGGACATGGATGGACAGATGGACATGGAGGACATGGATGGACATGGATGACATGGATGGACATGGATGGACATGGATGGACATTGATGGATGGACATGGATGGACATGGATGGACATGGATGGACAGATGGACATGGATGGACATGGATGGACATGGATGGACATGGATGGACATTGATGGATGGACATGGATGGACATGGATGGACATGGATGGACAGATGGACATGGATGGACATGGATGGACATTGATGGATGGACATGGATGGATGGACATGGATGGACATGGATGGACATGGTGGACATGGATGGACATGGATGGACAGATGGACATGGATGGACATGGAGGACAGGGATGGACATGGATGGACAGATGGACATGGATGGACATGGATGGATGGACATGGATGGACATGGATGGACACGGTGGACATGGATGGACATGGATGGACATGGATGGACAGATGGACATGGATGGACATGGATGGATGGACATGGATGGACATGGATGGGCAGATGGACATGGATGGACAGATGGACATGGAGGACATGGATGGACATGGATGGACATGGATGGACATGGATGGACATGGATGGACATGGATGGACATTGATGGATGGACATGGATGGACATGGATGGACATGGATGGACAGATGGACATGGATGGACATGGATGGACATTGATGGATGGACATGGATGGATGGACATGGATGGACATGGATGGACATGGTGGACATGGATGGACATGGATGGACAGATGGACATGGATGGACATGGAGGACAGGGATGGACATGGATGGACAGATGGACATGGATGGACATGGATGGATGGACATGGATGGACATGGATGGACACGGTGGACATGGATGGACAGATGGACATGGATGGACATGGATGGACATGGAGGACATGGTGGACATGGATGGACATGGATGGACATGGATGGACATGGATGGACATGGGTGGACATGGATGGACATGGATGGACATGGATGGACATGGATGGACATGGGTGGACATGGTGGACATGGATGGACATGGAGGACATGGTGGACATGGATGGATGGACATCGATGGACAGATGGACATGGATGGACATTGATGGATGGACATGGATGGACATGGATGGACATGGAGGACATGGTGGACATGGATGGACATGGTGGACACGGATGGATAGACATGGATGGACATGGATGGACACGGATGGACAGATGGACATGGTGGACACTGTTGGACAGACAGTCTGCAGGGGCGATGGAGGAAGGAAGGGATGGAGGGATGGACAGAAGGAGGGATGGACACAGCCTGGGGCCACCGGCCTGGCCGGACACCTCAGAGACACTCGGACACTTGGACCGTGGTGGGAGCAGGTGGGACTGGGACCACCATGGGACTGGGATGGGGGTGGGACCAAGACCACGGCCAATCCAGGGCCATGGTGGGACCATGGCTGGTTCTGGACAATGGTGGCACCACGAGCCCCATGGTGGTCACTCCTGCCCTGTGGTGGTGATTCCAGCCCCGCAATGGTCACTCCAGCCCCATGGTGGTCACTCCAGCCCCATGGTGGTCACTCCAGCCCCTCAATGGTCATTCCAGTCCCATGATGACCATCCCAGCCCCACGGCGGTCACTCCAGCCCTGTGGTGATCACTCCACCCCCAAAGCGGTCACTCCAGCCCCACGGTGGTCACTCCAGCCACACGATGACCATTCCATCCCCACAGCAGTCACTCCACCCCCACAGTGGTCATCCCAGCCCCACTGTGGTCACTCCATCCCCACAACAGTCACTCCACCCTCACACTGACCACTCCAGCCCCAGGGCGGTCACTCCACCTCCACAGTGGTCACTCCAGCCCCACAATGACCATCCCAGCCACACAGTGGTCACTCCACCCCCACAGCGGTCACTCCAGCCCCACCATAACTGTCCCAGCCCCACAGTGGTCACTCCATCCCCACGGTGGTCACTTCACCCCTGCAATGACCACTCCACTCCCACAATGACCACTCCAGCCCCACAGAGGTCACTCCAGCCCCTTGGTGACCATCCCAGCCCCACAGTGGTCAGTTCACCCCCACGGTGGTCACTCCAGCCCCACTACGACCATCCCAGCCCCACAGTGGTCACTCCACTCCTGCAATGACCACTCCAACCCTGCCGTGGTCACTCCTCCCCCACAGTGACCACTCTACCCCTGCGATGACCACTCCACTCCCACAATGACCACTCCATCCCGAGGGTGGTCACTCCAGCCCTGCAATGATCATCCCAGCCCCACAGTGGTCACTCCGTGCCCATGGTGGTCACTCTACCCCCACAGTGGTCACTCCAGCCCCATGATGACCGTCCCAGCCCCACAATGAGCACTCCAGCCCCATGGTGACAATCCCAGCCCCACAGTGGTCACTCTAGCCCCACAATGACCATCCCAGCCCCACAGTGATCACTCTGTGCCCATGGTGGTCACTCCAGCCCCACGATGGTCACTCTAGCCCCACAATGACCATCCCAGCCCCACAGCGGTCACTCCAGCCCCGTGGTGACGATCCCAGCCCCACAGTGGTCACTGCAGCCCCATGGTGGTCACTCTAGCCCCACAGTGGTCACTCCAGCCCCACGATGACCATCCCAGCCCCACAATGACCACTCCACCCCTACACTGACCACTCCAGCCCCATGGTGGTCACTCCAGCCCCACAATGACCATCCCACCCCCACAGCAGTCACTCTAGCTCCACAGAGGTGACTCCAGCCCCATGGTGGTCACTCCACCCTGTGCTGACCACTCCACTCCTGCAATGACCACTCCAGCCCCACTGCGGTCACTCCACTCCCACACTGACCACTTCCCCCCCGCACTGACCACTCCCCCGCGCTGCCCACTCCGCTCCGGCCGCTCACCGCCGTTGCAGATGGCGCCCGAGTCGAACCAGCAGCCGGCGTCGGTGGCCGGGCTGGCGCTGTGCGGCCAGTGCGGGCTGTGGCTGCGGTAGCTCAGGCCGCGCGGTGACCACTGCAGCCCCACGGTGACCATGCCAGCCTCAGGGTGGCCACTGCAGCCCCATGGTGACCATGCCAGCCTCAGGGTGACCATCCCAGCCCCATGGTGACCATGCCAGCCCCACCGTGACCAACCCAGCCCCATGGTGACCATCCCAGCCTCATGGTGACCATTCCAGCCCCATGGTG
Source organism: Acanthiza pusilla (assembly GCA_036630365.1). Taxonomy (NCBI): domain Eukaryota; kingdom Metazoa; phylum Chordata; class Aves; order Passeriformes; family Acanthizidae; genus Acanthiza; species Acanthiza pusilla. Next base: position 55,985 of record JAXCHO010000318.1, read on the forward strand.
ACCATCCCAGACCCATGGTGGTCACTTCAGCCTTATGGTGATCATTCCAGTCCCACGTTGGTCACTCCACCCCCACACTGACCACTCCAGCCCCAGGGTGGTCACTCTATCCCCACAGCAGTCACTCCACCCCAGGGTGGTCACTCCAGCCCCACAATGACCATCCCATCCATACAGCAGTCACTCCACTCCCACAGTGGTCACTCCACCCCCGCAGTGGTCACTCACCTCCTGCGATGACCACTCCACCCCCATGGTGGTCACTCTACCCCCACAGCGGTCACTCCAGCCCCATGATGACCATCCCAGCCCCATGGTGGTCACTTCACCCCCAGGGTGGTCACTCTAGCCCCGCAATGATCATCCCAGCCCCACAGTGATCACTCCATGCCCATGGTGGTCACTCCAGCCCCATGATCGTCACTCTAGCCCCACAATGACCATCCTAACCCCACAGTGGTCACTCCACTCCCACAATGACCACTCCATTCCCACAATGGTCACTCCACACCTGCAATGACCACTCCATTCGTGCAATGACCACTCCAGCCCCATGGTGAACATCCCAGCCCCACAGTGGTCAGTTCACCCCCATGAAGGTCACTCCAGCCCCACAGTGCTCACTTCACCCCGCACTGACCATTCCACTCCCACACTGACCACTCCACCCCTGCGCTGAACACTCCCCCCGCGCTGACCACTCCACCCCCATGGTGGTCACTCTAGCCCCACAATGACCATCCTAACCCCACAGTGGTCAGTCCACTCCCACAATGACCATCCCAACCCCACAATGACCACTCCAACCCCAGAATGACCATCCCAGCCCCACACTGCCCACTCCCCGCGCTGCCCACTCTGCTCCGGCCGCTCACCGCCGTTGCAGATGGCGCCCGAGTCGAACCAGCAGCCGGCGTCGGTGGCCGGGCTGGCGCTGTGCGGCCAGTGCGGGCTGTGGCTGCGGTAGCTCAGGCCGCGCGTGCCCGGCTCCAGGCCGTAGACTGCCCACAGGTGGTGGCCCTTGCCGTCCGTGTCCAGCACCACGTAGGGCACGGACACCTCGCCGTCCTCGTCCACCGTGAAGGTCTGGCAGAAGCCCTCGAGGCGGAAGTCGCGGGCGTGGTCGGCCACGCTGGTGCCCATGACCCAGCGGCCGCTGCGGCGCGTGGCCTCCACCGCCGTGGCCAGGAAGTAGATGGAGTTGTAGATGGTGGAGAAGAGGGGGTGGACCTGGAGGGGACACGGGGGGTGGGGTCAGGGGACGGCGGTGGCCACGGTTGAGGTGGGGTAGGTGTGGTCATCTCAGTTTGGCAGTGGTCAACCAAGATGGCCATGGTTGTGTCTCATTGGCCATGGTCAAGGTGAGGTGGGTGTGGTCATCTCCCGTTGGCCATGGTCATCTCCCATTGGCCATGGTCAAGGTGAGGTACATGTGGTCATCTCCCATTGGCCATGGTCAAAAAAGATGGTCATGGTCAAGGTGAGGTGACCATGGTCATGGTCATCCCTGATTGGCCATGGTCATCTCCCATTGGCCATGGTCGAGGTGGGGTGGGTGTGGTCATCCCCCATTGGCCATGGTCAACAAAGATGGCCATGGTCAAGGTCAGGTGGCCGTGGTCATCTTCCATTGGCCATGGTCAAGGTGAGGTGGCCATGAATGTGTCCCATTGGCCATGGTCAACCAAGATGGCTGTGGTCATCCCCCATTGGCCATGGTCAAGGTGGGGTGGGTGTGGTCATCCCCCATTGGCCATGGTCAAGGTGAGGTGGGTGTGGTCATCTCCCATTGGCCATGGTCAAGGTAAGGTGGGTGTGGTCATCTCAGTTTGGCCATGGTCAACCAAGATGGCTGTGGTCATCTCCCATTGGCCATGGTCAAGGTGAGGCGACCATGGTCATGGTCATCCCCGATTGGCCATTGTCATCTCCCATTGGCCATGGTCAAGGGGAGGTGGGTGTGGTCATCTCTCATTGGCCACGGTCAAGGGGAGGTGGCCATGGTTGTGTCCCATTGGCCACAGTCATTTCTCATTGGCCACGGCCATCTCTACCCAACCCTCAGGAGATGCCCCAAACCCCTCAGAGATACCCCAAACCCCCTCAAGACACCCCCAATCCCCTTGAGACACCCCAAAACCCCTTCGAGATGCCCTCAAACCACTCGAGACATCCCCAAACCCCCTTGAGACACCTCCAGACATCCCCAACAGCCACAAACCCCCTCAAGATACCCCCAACCCCCCCCGAGACACCCCAAAAACCCCCAGACACATCTCCAAACCCCCTCAAGATACTCTCAAACTCCCCAGAGATCCCTCCAGCCACCCCAACCCCTCCCCAAACCCCCTCGAGATACCCCCAAACCCCCTCAGGGTGCCCTCAAGCCCCCCAGAGACACCCCCAAACCCCCTTGAGATACCCTCAAACCCCTCAAGACCCCTCCAGCCACCCCAACCTCCCCCCAAACCCCCTCGAGATACCCAAAAACACCCTCGAGACACCTCCAGAGATCCCAACCTCCCCCCAAACCCCCTCGAGATACCCAAAAACCCCCTCGAGATATCCTCAAACCCCCTGAAGATACCACAAAATCCCCCAGAGACACCCCCAGATCCCCACGAGATACCCTCAAACCCCCTTGAGATGCCCTCAAGGCCCCCAGGGACACTTCCAGAGATCCCAAACATCCCCAAACCCCCTCAAGATGCCTTCAAACCACCTCGAGACACCTCCAGAGATCCCAACCCCCCCCAAACCCCCCAGCCCCACCCCCAGCCCCACCTGCGCGGGGTCCACGTGCGCGGGGACCTCGTAGGCCTTCTTGGCCTCCTCGAGGGCGTCGTGGAAGGAGGCGTCGGGCGAGTCGATGGTGACGGTGAGCACGGCGTCGTAGGCCAGGCGCAGCTTGGTGTTGTTGGCCAGCACGGGGTAGGGCACGCGGCGGTAGGGCAGCGCGAAGCTCAGCGCGTCGTACGGGATGAACACGAAGGTCCCGTCCGTCATGCCCAGGTCCTCGGCCTTCTCCAGGAGCACCTTCTGCTCGCGGCCGCCCAGCAGCACCGAGTGCATGCACATCACCACCACTGAGGGGACACGGGGAGGTGGTGGGTGGGGCTGGGGGGTGGTGTCCGTCTGTCCATCTGTCCATCCATCCATGTCCACCATTGTCATCTGTCCATCCATCCATCCATCCATCCATTCGTCCATCCACATCCACCATTGTCATCCATCCCTCCATCCATGTCCACCATCTCCATCCATCCATCTGTCCATCCATCTGTCCATCCATCCATCCATCCATGTCCACCATCTTCAACTGTCTGTCCATCCGTCTGTCCATCCATGTCCACCATCTTCATCTGTCCATCCATCTGTCCATCCATGTCCACCACCTTCAGCCATTTGTTCATCCAACTGTCCATCCATCCATGTCCACCATCTTCAACTGTCTGTCGATCCGTCTGTCCATCCATGTCCACCATCTTCATCTGTCCATCCATCCATCCATCCATCCATCCATCCATTCGTCCATTCATGTCCACCATCTTCATCCATCCGTCCATTCATCCATCCATCTGTCCATCCACCCATCCATCCATGTCCACCATCTTCATCCATCTGTCTGTCCACCTGTCCATCCACCCATCCATCCATCCATTCGTCCATTCATGTCCACCATCTTCATCCATCTGTCCAACTGTCCATCCACCCATCCATCCATGTCCACCATCTTCATCCATCTGTCTGTCCACCTGTCCATCCACCCATCCATCCACGGGTGTCCACCTTGTCTATCCATCCATCCTTCCTCTCCCCTCTCCGTCCATCCTTCATCTGTCCATCCATCCATCCATCCATCCATGCCCACCATCTCCATCCATCTGTCCATCTGTCCATCTATCTGTCTATCCATGGCCACCATCTTCATCCATTCGCCCATCTGACCAACATCTGTCCATGCATCCATCCGTCCATCCATGTTCACCATCTTCACCGTTTGTCTGTCCAACTGTCCATCTGTCCATCCATATGTCCATCCATGTCCACCACCTTCATCCATTTGTCCATCCGACCGTCCATCCATCCATGTCTACCATCTTCATCCATCTGTCCATCCAACTGTCCATCTGTCCATGCATCTGTCCATCCATCCATGTCCACCATCTTCTTCTGTCCATCCATCCCTCCATCCATGTCCACCATGTCCATGCATCCATCCATCCATTCCTTTGGTTCTCTGTCCAACCATCCATGTCCATCCATCTGTCCATGCCCACCATGTCAATCCATCCATCCATCCATCCATCCATCCATCCATCCATCCATCCATCCGTGTCCACCGTCGTCATCCATCCCTCCCCTTCCATCTCTGTCCATCTTTCATCTGTCCATCCATCCCCTCCTTCTCCATCTCCATCTCCATCTCCATCTCCATCTCCATCTCCATCCTCATCCCTTCCTCCTCTATCTCCACCTCCACCTCCATCTCCCTCTCCATCTCCACCTCTATCTTCACCTTCATCTCCACCTCCACCTCCACCTCCACCTCCACCTCCACCTCCACCTCCATCCCAATCTCCATCTCCATGTCCATGTCCATGTCCATGTCCATCTCCATCACCACCACCACCTCCAGTGCCATCTCTACCTCCATCCCAATTCCCATCTCCATCTCCATCTCAACCTCCATCTCCACGTCCATCCCTTCCTCCTCCACCTCCTCCTCCACCTCCACCTCCATCCCAATCTCCATCTCCATGTCCATCTCCACCTCCATCTCCATCTATCCTCCTCCATCTCCACTTCTATCTCCATCTCCATCTCCATCTCCATCTCCATCTCCATCCCAGTCTTCATCTCCATCTCCATCTCCATCTATCCTCCTCCATGTCCATGTCCATCTCCATCTCCACCTCCATCTCCTCATCCTTTTCCACCTCCACCTCCATCTCCACCTCCATCCCTTCCACCTCCATCTCCATCTCCATCTCCATCTCCATCTCCATCTCCATCTCCATCTGCATCTCCATCTGCATCTCCATCTCCACCTCCTCCTCCACCTCCACCTCCATCCTGATCTCCATCCTCATCTCCACCTCCATCTCCACGTCCATCTCCATCCCAATCTTCATCACCTCTATCTCCATCTATCCTCCTCCATGTCCATGTCCATCTCCATCTCCATCTCCTCCATCACCTCCATCTCCATCTCCATCTCCACATCTCCTCCTCCTTCTCTACTTCCACCTCCACCTATCCTCCTCCATCTCCACCTCCACCTCTGTGTCCATCTCCCCCTCCCCCGTCCCTCCGTCCCCGCTCACCTCTGACGCCGTCCGCCCTCTGCACCCTCCTCAGCGCCTCCTCGGCCTCGTCCTCGTCCTCTCCGGCCGCGGTGACCACGGTGACCGGCAGCCCCCTGGCCCGGAGCTCCCTGGCCAGCTCCGCGCCGGCCTCCACCCACAGGTCCTGCGGCGCGGCCACCACGGCCACGTGCGCCCAGCGGAAGAACTTGAGCACGGCGTGGAGCACGCCGGCCGGAGCGGGCAGGGGGTTGACCAGAGTGACCGCCCCGGCGCCGGCGCACGCCCAGGACACCAGCGGCTTGTTCCAGGCGGCGGCCAGCAGCCCGGCGGCGCCGCAGGCCGCGGGGTTGAGGGGACCCACGATGGCGCTGGCGTAGCGCTCGGCGCTGACCAGGCCGGTGACCGCCTGCGGCGTGGCGCAGGCCTCGGGCAGCACCACCGCGTCCCACCAGTAGCCCGCGGTCAGCGCGGGGTCGCGGTTGAGCCGCGCCACCGCCAGGCGCGAGGCCACCTCGGGCAGCGCCCGCGCCAGCACCGGGTCACAGCCCCAGGGGCCCAGCACGCCCACCTTGAAGGTGGCGGCCAGCGAGGGCTGGGGACAGGGGACGAGGAGCAGCAGCAGGAGCAGCAGGGGGGACAGCGCCCGAGGCCACCGCGGGTGGTGGGACAGCTGCAGGAGGAGGAGGGGGGACGGGGTGAGGCGCGGGGTGGCACTGCGGCGGGGGGTGGCACCGCTGGGGGAGGGGGCGAAGCTGGGGGAGGTGCCACCATCGTGGGATGGGTCACCACCATGGGAGATGTCACCATTGTGGGAGGTGGCACCGCTGGGGGAGGTGGAAAAGCCATGGGAGGTGGCATCACCATGGGAGGTGGCACCGTTTTGGGAGATGTCACCATTGTGGGATGTACCAAACCCATGGGAGATGTCACCATTGTGGGAGAGGTCACCATCGTGGGAGGTGTCACCATAGGAGATGTCACCATGGGAGATGTCCCTGTTGGAGGTGCCAAACCCATGGGAGGTGTCAGCATCGTGGGAGATGTCCCTGTGGAAAGTGCCACCATAGGAGGTGCCACCACGGGAGATGTCACCATCATGGGAGGTGTCACTGTTGGAGATGTCCCTGTTAGAGGTGCCACCATCATGGGAGATGCCAAAGTTGGAGATGCCATTGTGGGAGGTGCCACCATGGGAGATGTCACCATCATGGGATGTGTCCTTGTTGGAGATGCCACCCCTGGGGGAGGTATCACCACTGTGGGATGGGACACCACAGGAGGTGCCACCACCACTGGAGAAGTCACCGTTGGAGAAGTCACCATGGGAGATGGTGTCACTGTAGGAGATGTCCCTGTTGGAGATGCCACCATGGGAGATGCCACCATTGAAGATGTCACTATTGGAGATGTCACCACCACGGGAGGTGTCATTATGGGAGGTCATGACATGAGAGGTGCCACCACCATGAGAAACGTCACTGTGGGAGATGCCACCATGAGAGGTGACACCACCGTGAATGATGTCACTTTGGAAGGTGCCACCACCACGGAAGGTGCCACCAGGGGGGATCGTGACACGAGAGGTGCCACCACCGTGGAAAATGTCATTGTGGCTGATGTCACTGTGGGAGATGCCACCACTGGAGATGCCACCGTGGGACGTGGTGCCACAAGAGGTGCCACCGCCATTGGTGACGTCCCCATTAGAGATGCCACCACCGTGGGAAATGTCACCGTGGGAGTTGTCACACCCGTTGGAGATGCCACCACTGCTGGAGATGTCACCATGGGAGTTGTCACCACCATAGGCAATGTCCCCATTGGAGACATCACTGTTGCAGGTGGCACTGTGTGAGAGGATGCCATAGGAGATGCCACCACTGTGGGAAATGTCACTGTGGGCAGAGCCACCACCGTGGGAAATGTCACCATGGGAGGTGCCACCACCATTGGAGACAATGCTGTGGCAGAAGCCACCAGAGAAAAAGCCACTGTGAAAGCAGATGTCACTGTTGGAGATGCCACCACTGCTGGAGATGTCACTGTTGCAGGTGCCACCATGGGATGTGATGCCATGGGAGGTGCCACCACCATGGGAAATGTCACCACAGTTGGAGACACCACTGTGGCAGAAGCCACCAGAGAAAAAGTCACCATGAGAGATGTCACTGTTGGAGATGCCACCACTGTTGGAGATGTCATTGTGGGAGTTGTCACCGTGGCAGACGACGCCTTCAGCAGAGCCACCTCCACGGAAAGTGCCACCACCATGGTAAATGTCACTGTGGCAGGTGCCACCACTGCTGGAGATGTCACCATGGGAAATGTCACCATGGGAGATGATGCCATGAGAGATGCCACCACCATGGGAAATGTCACCATGGAAAATGTCACATTTCTGGGAGATGTCACTGTGGCAGAAGCCACCAGAGAAAAAGTCACCATGAGAGGAGATGTCACTGTTGGAGATGTCACCGCTGTTAGAGATGTCACTGTTGGAGATGATGCCATGGGAGGTGCCACCTCCATGAAAAGTGTCACCACCATGGTAAGTGCCACCACCGTGGGAAATGTCACTGTGGCAGGTGCCACCGTCATTGGCAATGTCCCCATTGGAGATGTCACTGTTGGAGATGTCACTGTGGGAAATGTCGCTGTGGGAGGAGCCACCACTGCTGGAGATGTCACCATGGGAAATGTCACCATGGGAGACAATGCCATGGGAGATGCCACCACCATGGGAAATGTCACTGTGGGAGGTGCCACCACTGTGGGAAATGTCACATTTCTGGGAGACACCGCTGTGGCAGAAGCCACCATGAGAGGAGATGTCACCGTGGGAGACGATGCCATGAGCGGAGCCACCTCCATGGGAAGTGCCACCACTGTGGGAAGTGTCACCCTGGGAGTTGTCACGCCCATTGGAGATGCCACCACGGCAGGAACCACCAGAGAAAGAGTCACCATGGAAGGAGATGCCATTGCTGGTTTGGGTGACAGCACAGCTGCGGGAGGTGCCACCAGCGTGGGAAATGTCACCTTGAGAAGAGCCACCATCATTGGCAATGTCACCGTGGGAAATGTCAACACCGTTGGAAATGTTACTGGGGCAGAAGCCACCAGAGAAAAAGTCACTATGAGAGCAGATGTCACCATTGGAGATGCCACCGTTGGAGATGCCACCGTTGGAGATGCCACCACTGCTGGAGATGTCACCGTTGCAGGTGCCACCGTGGGAGACGATGCCATGGGAAGTGCCATCACCATGGGAAATGTCACATTTCTGGGAGATGGCGCTGTGGCAGAAGCCACCACAGAAAAAGTCACCATGAGAGGAGATGCCACCGTTGGAGATGTCACCACTGCTGGAGATGTCACCATGCGAGATGATGCCATGAGAAGTGCCACCACCGTGGGAAATGTCACTGTGGGAGGTGCCACTGCCATTGGCAATGTCCCCATGGGAAATGTCACTTTTGGAGATGTCACCGTGGGATGTGCTGCCATGCGAGGTGCCACCACCGTGGGAAATGTCACATTTTTGGGAGATGGCGCTGTGGCAGAAGCCACCAGGGAAAAGGTTACCATGAGAGGAGATGTCACTGTTGGAGATGTCACCACTGCTGGAGATGTCATCGTGGGATCTGTCACTTTTGGAGATGCCACCATGGGAGGTGGTGCCACAAGAGGTGCCACTGCGACTGGTGGCCTCCCCATTGGAGATGCCACCACTGTTGGAGATGTCACTGTGGGAGTTGTCCCCATGGGAGATGCCACCACTGCTGGAGATGTCACCATGGGAAATGTCACCATGGGAGATGATGCCATGGGAGGTGCCACCACCATAGGAAATGTCACCTTGGGAGGTGCCACCACCATGGGAAATGTCACCTTGGGAGGTGCCACCACCGTAGGAAATGTCACCGTGGGAGGTGCCACCACCATAGGAAATGTCACCTTTGGAGGTGCCACCACCGTAGGAAATGTCACCTTGGGAGATGCCACCAGTGCTGGAGATGTCACCATGGGAGACGATGCCATGGAAAGTGCCACCACTGCGCAAAATGCCACCATGGGAAATGTCACCGTGGGAGACGATGCCGTGGGAGGAGCTGCCACCGTGGAAAGTGCCACCTCCATGGAAAATGTCACTGCAGGAAGTGCCACCGTGGGAGATGCCACCATTGAAGATGCCACCACTGTTGGAGATGTCACCGTGGGAGACAATGCCATGGAAAGTGCCACCACCGTGGGAAATGTCACCCTGGGAAATGTCACTGTGGGAAACGATGCCATAGGAAGTGCCACCACTGCCACCACTGCGCAAAATGCCACCGTGGGAAATGCCACCATGGGAAATGTCACTGTCACCGTGGGTGGTCCCACCATGGGACATCCGGGTGCCACCGCGGGCGGTGTCACTGTCACTGTAAGCTGTCCCAGCGCCACCATGGGTGGTGTCATTGTCACCGTGGGGTGTCCCGGTGCCACCGGTGCCACATCCGGCGCTGTCCCCGCCGTGTCCGGCGCTGTCCCTGCTGTCCCCGGTGCCACATCCGGCACTGTCCCCGCCGTGTCCGGCGCTGTCCCTGCTGTCCCCGGTGCCACCGCCGTGGCTGTCCCCGCCGTGTCCGGCGCTGTCCCCTCGGGGCCGCATGGCCTGGCAGTGCCGGGGAGGTCACTCAGGCCCAGGAGTGTCCAGCGATGTCACCATGGCCACCACGGGAGGGTCACCTGGGGGGACACTGCGGTCAGTGGGGGGCAGAGGTCAGTGGGGGTCAGTGGTCACTAGGGGGTCAGTGGTCAGTGAGGAGTCCCGGGGCTGGTCAGTGGGGGGGCAGTGGGAGGGTCCTGGGGGGGTCAATGGTCAGTGGTCAATGGTCAGTGGTCAATAGTCAGTGGTCAATGGTCAGTGGTCAGTGGGGGGTCAGTGGTCAGTGGTCAATGGTCAGTGGTCAATGGTCAGTGGTCAATGGTCAATGGTCAGTGGTCAATGGTCAGTGGTCAATGGCCAGTGGTCAACGGTCAGTGGTCAGTGGGGGGTCAGTGGTCAGTGGTCAATGGTCAATGGTCAGTGGTCAATGGTCAGTGGTCAATGGTCAGTGGTCACTGGGAGGTCCCGGGGGGGGTCAATGGTCATTGGTCAGTGGGGGGTCAGTGGTCAATGGAGGGTCCCGGGGGGGTCAATGGTCAGTGGGGGATCAGAGGTCAATGGTCAGTGGTCATTGGTCAGCGGTCAGTGGGGGTCACTGGGGGGCCAGTGGTCAGTGGGGGGGTCAGTGGTCAGTGGCCAGTGGGGGGTCAGTGGTCAATGGTCAGTTATCAGTGGGGGGTTAGTGGGGGGGTCCCAGGGGGATCAGTAGTCAGTGGTCAGTGGGTGGTCAGTGGTCACTGGGGGGTCCTGGGGGGGTCAGTGGTCAGTGGGAGGGGTCAATGGTCAGTGGTCACGGGGGGGTCAATGGTCAGTGGGGGGTCAGTGGGCAGTGCGGGGTGCCGGGGGTGGTCAACGGTCCGTGGTCAGTGGGGGGGTGCTGGGGGGGTCAGTGGTCACTGGGGGTGATCACTGAGGGAGGGCTCAGTGGTCAGTGGAGGTCAGTGGTCAGTGGTCACTGGGGGGTCAGTGGTCACTGGGGGTCCCGGGGAGGTCAGTGGTCACTGGGGGGTCACTGGGGGTCACTGAGGGTCAGTGGTCAGTGGTCAGTGGTCACTGGGGGTCACTGATGGTCAGTGGTCAGTGGTCACTGGTGGTCACTGAGGGTCAGTGGTCAGTGGTCACTGGCGGTCACTGGTCAGCGGCTCCGGCCGCACTCGCGGTTCCCGGAAGTGGGGGAGGGGCGGTGGGGGGGGTGAGCCCCTCCCCCCGCTCCCATCATGCCCCGCGGCAGCGCTAATCCGGGGGGGGGAGGGGAAGGGTTAAACCGCGATAATCCCCGGGCCACGTGACCGCCGGGAGGGGACAGGGAGGGGACAGCGACACACCTGGGGGGGAAAACACCTGGGGGGGACAGGGGACACACCTGGGGGGACAGGGACACACCTGGGGGGGACACACCTGGGGGGACAGGGACACACCTGGGGGGACAAGGGACACACCAGGGGGGACACACCTGGGGGGACACACCTGGGGGGACAGGGACACACCTGGGGGGACACACCTGGGGGGACACACCTGGGGGGACAGGGACACACCTGGGGGGACAGGGACACACCTGGGGGGGACACACCTGGGGGGACACACCTGGGGGGGGCACACCTGGGGGGACAGGGACACACCTGGGGGGACAGGGACACACCTGGGGGGGACACACCTGGGGGGACACACCTGGTGGGGACAACCCCACCTGGGAACCCCCCAGTGTCACATTCCCCCCCCCCCCAGTGTCACATCCCCGCCCCTCCCTGGTGTCACCTGCCCTGGGTGTCACCTGTGCCCTGTGTCACCTGTGGGGCACACTCAGGGTCACCTGTGCCCTGTGTCACCTGTGTGACACAGCCAGGGTCACCTGTGGGACACACCCGATGTCACCTGTCTATGCTGTGTCACCTGTGCCTGGTGTCACCTACCCCTGATGTCACCCCCAGCTGGTGTCACCTGTGCCCCATGTCACCTGTGTGACACACCCAGGGTCACCTGTGCTGGGTGACACCTGTGCCCAGTGTCACCTACCCCTGATGTCACCCCCAGTCAGTGTCACCTATGCCTGGTGTCACCTGTGCCCAGTGTCACCTGTGCCCGGTGTCACCTGTGCCCAGTGTCACCTGTGGGACACACCCGGGGTCACCTGTGTCCTGTGTCACCTGTGCCTGGTGTCACCTGCACCAGTGCCACCCTCACCCCACATTAGCCTCACCGGATGTCCCCCATGCCCAGTGTCACCTGCACTGTCACCCACGCCTGGTGTCACCTGCCCTGGGTGTCACCTGTGCCAGGTGCCACCTGTGTGACACAGGCAGGGCCACCTGTCTGTCCTGTGTCACTCGTCCCCTGTGTCACCTGTGCCCAGTGTCACCTGCCTTGTGTCACCTGCCCCGGGTGTCACCTATCCCCGATATCACCTGCCCTGGGCGTCACTTGTCCCCTGTCTCACCTGTGCCGGGTATCACCTGCCCTGGGTGTCACCTGTGTCAGGTGTCACTCCCGCCCTGTGTCACCTGTGTCGGGTGTCGTTTGTCCCCAGTGTCACCCCCCAGTGTCACCTGTGCTGGGTGTCACTCCTGCCCTGTGTCACCTGCCCTGGGTGTCACCTGTGTCGGGTGTCACCTATCCCCGATATCACCTGCCCTGGGTGTCACTTGTCCCCTGTCTCACCTGTGTCGGGTGTCACCTATCCCCCATATCACCTGCCCTGGGTGTCACTCCCGCCCTGTCTCACCTGTGTCGGGTGTCACTCGTCCCCAGTGCCACCCCCGTGTGTCACTCATCCCCTGTGCCCCCAGTGATGTCACCCTGTCCCCCCCCGGCGGTGTCACCCTGTCCCAGGTCAGCCCCGCCCTAATCCCGGGGCTATTCCGGGACCCTTCATCCCTGGGGACAGCGCGGGGACAGCGCGGGGACAGCGCGGGGACAGCAGGCGCGTCACCTGTGCGTCACCGCCGCGTCACCGCGCGCCGCACGCGCCACCTGCGCGTCACCGCACGTGGCAGCGCCGCCAGCCACGCGTGTCACCGTCACTGCCACTGTCACACCCGTGTCACCTGTCACTGTCACCCACACTGTCACGGCCATGTCACCCACCCTGTCACCATCACTGTCACTGTCACACCCGTGTCACCTGTCACTGTCACCCACACTGTCACAGCCATGTCACCCGCCCTGTCACCGTCACTGTCACTCCCGTGTCACACCTGTGTCACCTGCCCGTGTCACCTGCCCTGTCACACCTGCGCTGTCACCTGTCACTGTCACACCCGTGTCACCCGCCCTGCTGCCTGTCACTGTCACCTACCTGTGTCACCTGTCACTGTCACACCTGCGCTGTCACCTGTCACTGTCACACCCGTGTCACCCACCCTTTCACCTGCCCTGCCACCTGCCCTGTCACATCTGTGTCACACCTGTCACTGTCACCCGCCCTGTCACTGTCACACCCGTGCCACCTATCCTGTCACACCTGTGTCACCTGCCTGTGTCACCTGTCCTGTCACCTGTCACACCCGTGTCACACCTGTGTCACCTGTCCTGTCACCTGTCACACCCGTGTCACCTGTCACTGTCACCTCTCACTGTCACCTGCCTGTGTCACCCGCCCCGTCACCTGTCACTGTCACACCCGTGTCACCCATGCCTGTCACACCTGTGTCACCTGGGTGTGTTACCTGCCCATGTCACACATCACACATCACATGTCAAATGTCACCTGCCTCTGTCACCTGTTACCTGTCACCTGCTTGTGTCACCCAACCTTGTCCCCCTCCTGTGTCACCTGGGTGTGTCACCTGCACTGTCACCTGGGTGTGTCACCCCTGCCCATGTCACCTGCCCCTGTCACACATCACACGTCGCATGTTAAATGTCACCTGCCCATGTCACACCTGTACCTGTCACACATTGCACATCAAGTGTCACCTGCCCACGTCACACCTGTCACACATCCCCTGCCCATGTCACACCTGTCACTTGTCAAATGTCACCTGTCACACGTCACCTGTCACACATCACCTGTCACACATCACCTGTCACACGTCACCTGTCATGAATCACACCTGTGCCAGGGACACATCACCTGTCACGTCACCTGTCATATGTCACACCTGTACCTGTCACACATCACACATCAAATGTCACTTGCCCATGCCACACCTGTCACACATCACCTGTCACACATCACCCGTCACCTGTCACACCTGTCCATGTCACACCTGTCACACATCACCTGTCACACATCACACCTGTGCCAGGGATGTGTGACCTGCCCATGTCACACCTGTCACACATCACCTGTCACACATCACCCGTCACACGTCACACCTGCCCGTGTCACACCTGTCACACATCACACCTGTCACACATCACCCGTCACACCTGTCCATGTCACACCTGTCACACATCACACCTGTGCCAGGGATGTGTCACCTGTCCATGTCACACCTGTCACACATCACACCTGCACACACCACCTAAACACACCCCACGTCACCTGCCCTTGTCACACCTGTCACACGTCACTTACCCATGTCACCCCTGCTGGTGTCACCCTGTACCTGCTGTGTCACACCTGTCACACATCACCTGCTGTGTCACACCTGTCACATGTCACCTGCTGTGTCACACCTGTCACATGTCACCTGCTGTGTCACACCTGTCACATGTCACCTGCACCTGTCACACCTGTGCCTGTCACACTTGTCCATCACACCTGTAGCTGTCATACCTCAAATGTCACCTGCCCGTGTCACCCTGTATCTATCACACCTGTCACATGTCACCTGCCTGTGCCACACCTATCCATGTCACACCTGCATCTGTCACACGTCACCTGCCAGTGTCACACCTGCCATGTCACACCTGTACCTGTCACACCTGTCACATGTCACCTGTACCTATCACACCTGCCGTGTCACACCTGTACCTGTCACACCTGTACCTGTCACACCTGTACCTGTCACCCGTGCTGTGTCACACCTGTACCTGTCACACCTGTACCTGTCACACCTGCCGTGTCACACGTCACCTGCCAGTGTCACACCTGCCCATGTCACACCTGTACCTGTCACACCTGTCACATGTCACCTGTACCTATCACACCTGCCGTGTCACACCTGTACCTGTCACACCTGTACCTGTCACACCTGTACCTGTCACCCGTGCTGTGTCACACCTGTACCTGTCACACCTGTACCTGTCACACCTGCCGTGTCACACGTCACCTGCCAGTGTCACACCTGCCCATGTCACACCTGTACCTGTCACACCTGTCACATGTCACCTGTACCTATCACACCTGCCGTGTCACACCTGTACCTGTCACACCTGTACCTGTCACACCTGTACCTGTCACCCGTGCTGTGTCACACCTGTACCTGTCACACCTGTACCTGTCACACCTGCCGTGTCACACGTCACCTGCCAGTGTCACACCTGCCCATGTCACACCTGTACCTGTCACACCTGTCACATGTCACCTGTACCTGTCACACCTGCCGTGTCACACCTGTACATGTCACACCTGTACCTGTCACACCTGTACCTGTCACCCGTGCTGTGTCACACCTGTACCTGTCACACCTGTACCTGTCACACCTGTACCTGTCACACCTGTACATGTCACCCGTGCTGTGTCACACCTGAGACCCCACAGCCCCCATGGGGAGCCCCAACACCCTGGGGAAGGCCCAGGTGTGCGGGGGGACCCCAAAGCCCCCAGGTGACTCAGGTGTCCCCCAATAACCCGGGGGGGGTCACAGGTAACTCAGGTGTGACCCTAAAGTCCCGGGGGTGACCCCAAACTCCCCCAGGTGACTCAGGTGTGACCCAAAGAGCCCTGGGGTGACCCCAAACTCCCCCAGGTGACTCAGGTGTGACCTCAAAGTCTCAGGTGTGACCCCAAACTCCCCCAGGTGACTCAGGTGTGACCCCAAAGTCCCCTGGGGTGACCCCAAAGTCCCCCAGGTGACTCAGGTGTCACCCCAAAGTCTCAGGTGTGACCCCAAACTCCCCCAGGTGACTCAGGTGTGACCTCAAAGTCTCAGGTGTGACCCCAAACCCCTCACAGGTGACTCAGGTGTGACCCCAAACTCCCCCAGGTGACTCAGGTGTGACCCAAAGTCTCAGGTGTGACCCCAAACCCCTCACAGGTGACTCAGGTGTGACCCCAAACTCCCCCAGGTGACTCAGGTGTGACCCCAAAGTCCCCCGGGGTGTCCCGGGAATGGGGGAGGGGTCCCTTCACAGTCCTCAGGTATTGGGGGGTCTTCGGGGGGGGGCAGGAGTGGGGGGGACTTAATTGGCAGGGGTTCCTTAATTGGGGGATCCCTTAATTGGCAGGGGTGCCTTAATTGGGGGATCCCTTAATTGGGGGGGTCCTTAATTGGCAGGGGTTCCTTAATTGGGGGATCCCTTAATTGGTGGGAGTCCTTAATTGGCAGGCGTGCCTTAATTGGGAGAGTTGTTTAATTGGGGAGGTTTCTTTAATTAGGGTGTCCTTTAATTGGGGGGTCCCTCAATTATCCCTAGGGGGGTCGGGGGGGGGCCCTTAATTAGGGGGGTCTCTTAGTTGGAGGGGGGTGCTTAATTGGGAGGGAGTTCATTAATTACCCCGTGGGGCCGTCGGGATGGGGGGGTGTCCTTAATTTGGGGGGAGTCTTTAATTGGGGGAGGTCCCTCAATTACCCCGGGGGGCTCAGGAGTGGGGGAGGGGTCGTTGCTTAATTGGGGCGGGTCTCTTAATTGGGAGAGGGTTCATTAATTAGCCCCGCGGGGGTGTCGGGAGTGGAAGGGGGGGTGTCCTTTAATTGGGGAGGTTCCTTAATTGGGGGGGGTCCTTTAATTGGGAGGGATTCCTTAATTGGGGGAGGTCCTTTAATTGGGAGGGGATTCATTAATTGGGGGGGGTCCTTTAATTGGGAGGTTCCTTAATTGGGGGGGTCCTTTAATTGGGAGGGATTCCTTAATTGGGGGGGTCCTTTAATTGGGAGGGGATTCATTAATTGGGGGGGGTCCTTTAATTGGGAGGGGATTCATTAATTACCCCTGCAGGGGCGTCAGGAGTGGGGAGCTCCCTTAATTGGGGGTCCCTTAATTGGGGAGGTCCATTAATTATCGCCCAGGGGGAGGGTCACGAGTGGGGGGGTCCCTAATTAGGGAGGGTTCCTTAATTGGTGGGATTCTATTAAATGGAAAGACTCTTTAATTGAGGGAGGGGCCCCTCAATTATCCCCTGGGGGGTCTCTAATTAGGGCGTGTTCCTTAATTGGGGAGGGTCCATTAATTGGGGGGGGTCCCCCAATTATTCCCTGGGGGGGTCAGGAGTGGGGGGGGGAGGCTAATTAGTGAGGGGTTCCTTAATGGGGGAGGTTCCATTAATGGGGGGGGTCCTTAATTGGGAGGGGTCCCTCAATTATCTGCTGAGGGACCCTAATTAAGGAGCGTTCCTTAATTGGGGGGGTCCATTAATTGAGGGGGATCCCTTAATTGGGGGGGTCAGGAGTGGGGGGTGTCCCTAATTAGGGAGGTCCATTAATTGGGGGGGATCCCTTAATGGGGGGGGGATGCTAATTAGGGAGTGTTCCTTAACTGGGGAGGGTCCATTAATTGGGCGGGGGGGTCCCCCAATTATCCCCTGGGGGGTCAGGAGTGGGGGGGTGCCTAATTAGGGGGGGCCGTTAATTGGGAGGGGTTCCATTAATTGGTGGGGGTACATTAATTGAGGAGGATCGCTTAATTAAGGGGGGGGGGGTCCCTCAATTATCCCCGGGGGGGTTGGGAGTGGCGGGGGGGGGAGCCCTAATGAGGGAGGGATCCCTTAATTAAGGAGGTTTCTTTAATTGGGGGGGGTCCTTAATTGAGGGGATCCATTGATTTGGGTGGGGGGCCCTCAATTATCCCCCGGGGGGGGTCAGGAGTGGGGGGGGGGGGTCCCTGATGGGGGGGTCCGTTAATTGGGGGGGTCCTTAATTGAGGGGGGGGTCCCTTA
>JAXCHO010000319.1:0-93876 GCA_036630365.1 Acanthiza pusilla
TCCCATGGATCCCTATGAAGCCCTATAGATCCCCCACAGGTCTCTATGGACCCCTATAGACCTCTATGGATCCCCCATAGGCCCCCTATGGACCCCCTATGGATCCCCCATAGACCCCTATAGACCCCCATAGACCCCCTATGGATCCCCCATAGACCCCCTATGGATCCCCCATAGACCCCCTATGGATCCCCTATGGATCCCCCAGAGGCCCCTATAGGCCCCCATAGACCCCTATAGACCCCTATAGACCCCCATGGACCCCTATGGAGCCCTATAGACACCCCATAGGCCCCTATAGACCCCCATAGACCCCCCATAGGCCCCCTATGGATCCCCTATGGATCCCCTATAGGCCCCTATAGACCCCGTAAAGGTGCAAACTGGTTTCCCCCCACTCCAAACTGGTTTCCCCCACTCCAAACTGGTTTCCCCCCACTCCAAACTGGTTTCCCCCCACTCCAAACTGGTTTCCTCCCACTCCAAACTGGTTTCCCCCCACTCCAAACTGGTTTCCTCCCGCTCCAAACTGGTTTCCCCCCACTCCAAACTGGTTTCCTCCCGCTCCAAACTGGTTTCCTCCCACTCCAAACTGGTTTTCCTCGCACTCCAAACTGGTTTCCCCCCATTCCAAACTGGTTTCCCCCACTCCAACTGGTTTCCCCCCACTCCAAACTGGTTTTCCCCCCCCAAACTGGTTTCCCCCCGCTCCAAACTGGTTTCCCCCCACTCCAAACTGGTTTCCCCCCACTCCAAACTGGTTTCCCCCCGCTCCAAACTGGTTTCCCCCCACTCCAAACTGGTTTCCCCCCACTCCAAACTGGTTTTCTCCCACTCCAAACTGGTTTTCTCCCCTCCCCCCCCAGGCCATCGACGACGACTGCAACCAGACAGGACAGCTGCTCGCCGCCATCTTGGATTGGCCGCAGGTGAGGCCACGCGGGGCATGCTGGGATACTGGGGGTGTGGCTGGGTGGATCCATCCCATAATCCCCCATGGTACTGGGGTGGATATATCCCATAATGCCCTGCGGTGTTTGGGTGGATATATCCCATAATGCCTTGGGGTAATGGGGTGGGTATATCCCATAATGCCCTGCGGCAATGGGGTGGATATATCCCATAATGCCCCACGGTAATGGGGTGGATATATCCCATAATGCCCTGCTGGGGTGGATATATCCCATAATGCCCTGCAGCAATGGGGTGGACATATCCCATAATGCCCCACGGTAGGGAGAGGAGGATTGTGGGATATATCCACCCCTTTAGGCGCAAGGGATCGTGGGATTTATTCTCCCAGTTCATACTGGGATGTTCCCAGTTCATACTGGGACGGTTCCAGTTTATACTGGGAGGGTCCAAGTTCACACTGGGAGTCTCCCAGTCCATTCTAGGTCATTCCCAGTCCATACTGGGAGGCTCCCAGTCCAAACTGGGCCATTCCCAGTCCATACTGGTATTTTCCCAGTCCATACTGGTTTTTTCCCAGTCCTTACTGGTTTTCCCAGGGCACTTTCCCCTCACGATTTGACCTCGAGGCCTAGGCCATGATGGTGGACAGAGGCCTGGAGGCTCTGAGGGAAACACTAGGCCGCAACGATTCCCAGTCCAAACTGGGAATCTCCCAGTTCAAACTGGTTTTCTCCCAGTCCATACTGGTTTTCTCCCAGTCCATACTGGTATTTTCCCAGTCCATACTGGTTTTTTCCAGTCCTTACTGGTTTTCCCAGGCCACTTTCCCCTCACAATTGGACCTCAAGGCCTAGGCCGAGGCCTTGAGGGAAACACTAGGCCGCGACCATTCCCAGTCCAAACTGGGCCGTTCCCAGTTCAAACTGGTTTCCTCCCACTCCATACTGGTTTTCTCCCAGTCCATACTGGTTTCCTCCCAGTCCTTACTGGTTTTTCCAGGGCACTTTCCCCTCACGATTGAACCTTAAGGCCTAGGCCGAGACCCTGAGGGAGACACTAGGCCGCGACCATTCCAAACTGGGATTTTCCCACTCCAAACTGGGCCATTCCCAGTCCAAACTGGTTTCCCCCCAGTCCTTACTGGTTTTCCCAGGGCACCTTCGCCTCGCGGGTGACGCTCGGGGACGATTCGGTGACCGTGGAGCGCGAGGTGGACGGAGGCCTGGAGACGCTGAGGCTGAAGCTGCCGGCGGTGCTGACCGCGGACCTGCGGCTGAACGAGCCGCGCTACGCCACGCTGCCCAACATCATGGTGGGTGTGGGGGAGACCCCTCCCCAAATCTGGGGACCCCTTCCCAATTTTTGGGGATTTTTTCCTGAATTTTGGGGTTTTTTTCCTGAATTTTGGGGATTTTTTCCTGAATTTTGGGGATTTTTCCTGAATTTTGGGGATTTTTTCCTGAATTTTGGGGGTTTTTTCCTGAATTTTGGGGATTTTTTCCTGAATTTTGGGGATTTTTTCCTGAGTTTTTGGAATTTTTCCCGAATTTTTGGGTGTTCACCCAAAGTCTCCATTGGTCACCCTGCCTAACATCATGGTGGGTGTGGGGGGACCCCTCCCCAAATCTGGGGACCCCTTCCCAATTTTTGGGGATTTTTTCCTGAATTTTGGGGTTTTTTTCCTGAATTTTGGGGATTTTTTCCTGAATTTTTGGGAGCTTCTTCAAATCTTGGGTGTTACTCCAAAACTTCCATTGGTCACTCTGCCCAACATCATGGTCGGTGAGACCCCTCCCCAAATTCTTGGGACCCTCCCCAAATTTTGGGGATTTTTCCCGAATTTTGGGGATTTTTCCCGAATTCTTGGGAGCCTCCACAAATCCTCTGTATGTTTCTCCCAAAATCTCCATTGGCCACGCTTCCCAACATCATGATGGGTGTGGGGGGGACCCCTCCCCGAATTTTGGGACCCCTCCCCAAATTCGGGGACCCCTTCCCAAATTTTGGGGATTTTTTTCCTGAATTTTTGGGGATTTTTCCCGAATTTTGGGGATTTTTTCCTGAATTTTTGGGATTTTTTTCCCGAATTTTGGGGATTTTTCCCGAATTTTGGGGATTTTTTCCTGAATTTTGGGGATTTTTCCTGAATTTTGGGGATTTTTTCCTGAATTTTGGGGATTTTTCCCAGATTTTGGGGATTTTTCTCCGAATTTTGGGTGTTCACCCAAAGTCTCCATTGGCCACCCTGCCCAACATCATGGTGGGTGTGGGGGGACCCCTCCCCAAATTCGGAGACCCCTTCCCAAATTTTGGGGATTTTTTTTCTGAATTTTGGGGATTTTTCCAGAATTTTTGGGGATTTTTTCCCTAATTTTGGGGATTTTTTCCTGAATTTTTTTGGGATTTTTTCCCGATTTTTGGGGATTTTTTCCTGACTTTTTTTTGATTTTTCCCCGAATTTTTGGGGATTTCTTCCTGAATTTTTTTGGATTTTTCCTGAATTTTGAGGATTTTTTCCCAAATTTTGGGGATTTTTCCTGAATTTTGGGGATTTTTCCTGAATTTTGGGGATTTTTTCCTGAATTTTTGGGGATTTTTCCCGAATTTTGGGTGTTCACCCAAAGTCTCCATTGGCCACCCTGCCCAACATCATGGTGGGTTTGGGGGAGACCCCTCCCCGAATTCGGGGACCCCTTCCCAAATTTTGGGGATTTTTTTCCTGAATTTTTGGGGATTTTTCCCGAATTTTGGGGATTTTTTCCTGAATTTTTGGGATTTTTTCCCGAATTTTGGGGATTTTTTCCCGATTTTTGGGGATTTTTTCCTGAATTTTGGGGGATTTTTCCCCGATTTTTTTTTTATTTTTCCCCGAATTTTGGGGATTTTTCCTGAATTTTGGGATTTTCCCGAATTTTTGGGACCCTTCCCAAATCTTGGGTGTTCCCCCAAAATCTTTATTGGCCACGCTGCCCAACATCATGGTGGGTGGGGGGGACCCCTCCCCGAATTTTGGGACCCCTCCCCAAATTCGGGGACCCCTCCCCAAATTTTGAGGATTTTTTCCCGAATTTTGGGGATTCCTTCCCGAATTTTTGGGGATTTTTTCCCCGAATTTTTGGGGATTTTTTCCCGAATTTTGGGGATTTTTCCTGAATTTTGGGGAATTTTTCCCGAATTTTTGGGACCTCCCCCAATTTTTGGGACCCCTCCCCAATTTTTGGGACCCTTCCCCAATTTTTGGGACCCTCCCCAAATTGTTGGGATTGTCCCCGAATTTTTGGGACCCCTCCCCAAATTCTGGGACCCCTCCCCAAATTCGTCCCCAAATCCTTGGGATTCTCCCCAAATTTTGGGGTGTTTTTGTTGTGGTTTTGGGGTGGTTTTGAGGATGTTTTTGGGGCAATTTTTTTCTGGTTTTGGGGTGATTTTGGAGGTGTTTTTGGGGCATTTTTGTTGTATTTTTGGGGCATTATTGTTGTGGATTTTGGGGCGTTTTTGGCATGTTTTTGTCGTGGTTTTGGGGTATTTTTGGGACAGTTTTAGGGTGGTTTTGGGGTGGTTTTGGGGTTGTTTCCATTGTATTTTCAGGCTCATTTTTGATGTGCTTTACAGCTATTTTGGGCTATGTTTGCCCAATTTTTTTGCTATTTTTGCACTATTTTTTTGCAATTTTCTCCCAATTTTCACCAATTTTTACCCTGTATTTCCCTTATTTTCACCCTATTCTTACCCTATTTTTGCCTTATTTTTTTGCTATTTTCATCCAATTTCACCCTATTTTCACCCAATTTTCACCCAATATTCACCCAATTTTCACCCTATTTTTTGCTATTTTGGCTATTTTCACCCAATTTTCACCCAACTTTCTCCAATTTCCCCCAATTTTCCCCCACTTTTTACCCAATTTCCCCCCAATTTTCTCCCTAATTTTCCCTAATTTTCACCCTATTTTTATCCTATTCTGCCCTATTTTTCCCCAATTTTCCCCCAATTTTCCCCCAATTTTCCCCCCAATTTTCCTCCAATTTTTGGGTTATTTCCCCAATTTTCCCCCAATTTTTGGGTTCTTTTCCCCAATTTTCCCCCAATTTTCCCCCAATTTTCCCCCAATTTTCCCCCAATTTTCCCCCAATTTTCCCCCCAATTTTCCCCCCAATTTTTGGGTTATTTTCCCCAATTTTCCCCAATTTCCCCCAATTTCCCCCAATTTTCCCCCAATTTCCCCAATTTCCCCCAATTTTCCCCCAATTTTCCCCAATTTCCCCCCAATTTTCCCCCAATTTCCCCCAATTTCCCCCAATTTCCCCCCAATTTTCCCCCAATTTTCCCCCCAATTTTTGGGTTATTTTCCCAATTTTAACCCAAATTTTCCCCCAATTTCCCCCCAATTTCCCTCCATTTTCCCCCCAATTTTCCCCCCAATTTCCCCCAATTTCCCCCAATTTCCCCCCAATTTCCCCCAATTTTCCCCCAATTTTCCCCCAATTTTTGGGTTATTTTCCCCAATTTTCCCCCAATTTTCCCCCAATTTTTCCCCAATTTTCCCCCAATTTCCCCCAATTTTCCCCCAATTTTTCCCCAATTTTCCCCCAATTTCCCCCCAATTTTTGGGTTCTTTTCCCCAAATTTTCCCAAATTTCCCCATTTTTTCCCCCAGAAAGCCAAGAAGAAGCCCCTGGAGGTGCTCCCTGCCTCCTCCCTGGGGGTCCCGGGGGTCTCCCTCCCCTGAAGCTCCTATTTGTTTTTGCTATTTTTAGGTTATTTTTGTGCTATTTTTTTTTTGGCTATTTTTCCCCAATTTTCACCCAATTTTCCCCCAATTTTCACCCTATTTTTACCCTATTCTTGCCTTATTTTTCCCCAATTTCCCCCAATTTTCCCCCAATTTTCCCCCAATTTCCCCCCAATTTTCCCCCAAATTTCCTCCATTTTCCCCCCAATTTCCCCCCAATTTCCCCCAATTTCCCCAATTTTCCCCCAATTTTCCCCCAATTTTCCCCCAATTTCCCCCAATTTCCCCCAATTTTCCCCCAATTTCCCCCAATTTTTCCCCAATTTCCCCCCAATTTTTGGCTTATTTTTCCCCAATTTCCCCCAATTTTAACCCAAATTTTCCCCAATTTCCCCCAATTTTCTCCCAATTTCCCCCCAATTTCCCCCAATTTCCCCCAATTTTCCCCAATTTCCCCCCAATTTTCCCCAATTTCCCCCCAATTTCCCCCAATTTTCCCCCAATTTTCCCCCAATTTTCCCCCAATTTTCCCCCAATTTTCCCCCCAATTTTCCCCCCAATTTTTGGGTTATTTTCCCCAATTTTCCCCAATTTCCCCCCATTTCCCCCAATTTTCCCCCAATTTTCCCCCAATTTCCCCCAATTTCCCCCAATTTTCCCCCAATTTTCCCCAATTTCCCCCAATTTTCCCCAATTTTCCCCCAATTTCCCCCAATTTTCCCCCAATTTCCCCCAATTTTCCCCAATTTCCCCCAATTTTCCCCAATTTCCCCCAATTTTCCCCCAATTTTCCCCAATTTCCCCCCAATTTTCCCCCAATTTTCCCCCAATTTCCCCCCAATTTTTGGGTTATTTTCCTCCAATTTTTGGGTTATTTTCCCCAATTTTCCCCCAATTTTCCCCCAATTTTTGGGTTCTTTTCCCCAATTTCCCCCCAATTTTCCCCAATTTTCCCCCAATTTTCCCCCAATTTTCCCCCCAATTTTCCCCCCAATTTTTGGGTTATTTTCCCCAATTTTCCCAATTTTCCCCCAATTTCCCCCCAATTTCCCCCCAATTTTCCCCCCAATTTTCCCCCAATTTCCCCCAATTTTTGGCTTATTTTTTCCCCAATTCCCCCAATTTTCCCCCCAAATTTTCCCAATTCCCCCCAATTTTCCCCCCAAATTTTCCCCAATTTTTCCCCAATTTTCCCCCAATTTTTCCCCAATTTTAACCCAAATTTTTTAATTTTTTCCCCCCAGAAAGCCAAGAAGAAGCCCCTGGAGGTGCTCCCTGCCTCCTCCCTGGGGGTCCCGGGGGTCTCCCCCAAGCTCAAGGTGCTGCAGGTGCAGGAGCCCCCGGCCCGGGGGGGAGGGGAGAGAGTCGATGACGTCACCACCCTGGTGGAGAAACTGAGGAGCGCGGGGAGGATCTGACACCAGTTTGGCCCAGTTTGGCCCAGTTTGGCCCAGTTTGGCGCTGCTGGTTTTGTAATAATTGCTCTGGATGGATTCCCAGTTCATCCCAGTTTGTCCCAGTTCAGCCCAGTTCATCCTAGTTTCTCCCAGAGTCCCCTAGTTCATCCCAGTCCCTCCCAGTCCCTCCCAGTTTGGCCCAGTTTGGCCCAGTTTGGCCCAGTTCGTTCCAGTTTGGCACTCTTGGGTTTCTAATGGTTGCTCTGGATGGATTCCCAGTTCATCCCAGTTCGTCCCAGTTCAGCCCAGTTCATCCCAGGCCAGCCCAGTTCATCCCAGTGCTCTCCCAGTTCATCCCAGGCCATCCTAGTTCATCCCAGTTCATCCCAGTTCATCCCAGTAACAACCAGTTTGGCGCTGCTGGTTTTGTAATGGTTGCTCTGGATGGATTCCCAGTTCATCCCAGTTCGTCCCAGTTCGTCCCAGTTCATCCTAGTTTGTCCCAGAGTCCCCTAGTTCATCCCAGTTCATTGCAGTGCCCTCCCAGTTCATCCCAGTAACAACCAGTGCCATCCCAGTTTGGTGCCACTGGTTTTTAATGGTGGCTCTGGGTCAGTTCCCAGTTTGTCCCAGTTCATCCCAGTTCATCCCAGTTCATCCCGGTGTCCCCTTGTTCATCCCAGTTCATTGCAGTGCCCTCCCAGTGCCCTCCAGTTCATCCCAGTTTGGCCCAGGCCATCCCAGTGCTCTCCCAGTTCGTCCCAATTCATCCCAGTTTGGCGCTGTTGGGTTTTAATGATTGCTCTCAGTGGATTCCCAGTTCATCCCAGTTCGTCCCAGTTCAGCCCAGTTCATCCCAGTGCTCTCCCAGTTCATCCCAGGCCATCCTAGTTCATCCCAGTTCATCCCAGTTCATCCCAGTAACAACCAGTTTGGCACTGCTGGTTTTGTAATGGTTGCTCTGGGTCAGTTCCCAGTTTGTCCCAGTTCATCCCAATTCATCCCAGTGCCTTGTGGCCTGGACCAGTGTGGCCTGATGCTCTCCCAGTTCATCCCAGTCCATCCCAATTCATCCCAGTTTGGCCCAGTTTGGCCCAGTTTGGTGTTGCTGGCTTTTAATGGTGGTTCTGCATCGATTCCCAGTTTGTCCCAGTTCATCCCAGTGCCTCTCAGTTCATCCCAGTTCATCCCAGGCCATCCCAGTTCATCCCAGTGCCCTCCCAGTTCATCCCAGTCCATCCCAGTTCGTCCCAGTTCCTCCCAGTTCATCCCAGTAACAACCAGTTTGGTGCTGCTGGTTTTATAATGGTTGCTTTCAGTGTATTCCCAGTTCATCCCAGTTCATCCCAGTTCATCCCAGTGCCTTGCGGCCTGGACCGGTGCTCCCTGATGCTCTCCCAGTTCATCCCAGTGCTCTCCCAGTGCCCTCCCAGTTCATCCCAGTGCTCTCCCAGTTCATCCCAGTGCCCTCCCAGTTCATCCCAGTTCATCCCAGTGCCTTCCAGCCTGGACCAGTGCCCTCCCAGTCCCTCCCAGTCCCTCCCAGTGCCTTCCAGTCTGGCCCAGGCCCTCCCAGTGCCTTCCCCCCCACCCCAAATAAAGGCGTGGCCACTCGATGACGTCATCATTATTCATGAGGGGGCGTGACTTGAGGGCCGGGAGGGGGCGGGGCCTAACCGTGGCCCATTTTTTAGTGGCTTTGATGGTTTTTAAAGGATTTCGCTACGGGCGAGGCCCAGTACAAACCAGTTCGGCACTGGAGGGCTCCCAGTTTGGTCCCAGTTTGCTCCCAGTTAGGCCTCGGGTGGATCCCAGTTTGTCCCATTACGAACCACCGGATCCCAGTCCGGCCCCAGGGGGTTCCAGTCGGTCCCAGTACGATCCGGGGGGGTCGCCGTTTGTCCCAGTCCGCTCCCAGTGCGTCCCAGTTTGTCCCAGTTCGCTCCCAGTTCGTCCCAGTTCGTCCCAGTTCGCTCCCAGTTCGTCCCAGTTCGTCTCGGCCTCAGCGCCGCCGCGTTGCCAAGCAACGCCCCGCCCCGCTGTCAATCAACCGCGCCGCCCAATCAGAGGGCTCGGCAAGGCGCTGTCCGCAGGGGCGTGGCTTGCGCAGACGGACAGCGCCCTGGACCAATGGGAAAAGCCGAGGGGCGGGCGCTGCGGCGGCGCCGACCAATGAGCGGCGGGCAGGCCCTGCAGGAGCGGGGCGGGCGGCCCCGTACGGCCCCTCAGAGCCGGGGCGGCGGCGAAGATGGCGGCGGCGGACGGCGACGACTCGCTTTACCCCATCGCGGTCCTCATCGACGAGCTTCGCAACGAGGACGTGCAGGTAGCGCTGTCGGGGCCTCGTCGCGATATCTTCGGGCTCGGTCGCGATATCCGGGGCTGCTCCGCGGCCTCGGGGCCACGCCACCATTGCTCACTCGCCGCGGCGCCGCTGCTGCGGCCGCCGCGATGAGACGGCCGCTCTGATTGGCTGAGGCGGCCCGGTCCCCTCAGGCGAGGGCAAATGGGCGGCGGCGTTACTTCTGTGAGGGAGCCCTCGCCCCCGTGGTGCTTGGGGTGAAAGGCGCGCTCTGATTGGTCGAAGGAGCTCTTTAATTTTGTTAGGCGCGTTCTGATTGGTCCGGGGCGCTCTGCGCGGGAAGCCACCCCTCCCACCGTGGCGCCCCCTAGCGGAGGGGCAGCGCCGCGCTCCCCCCGCCCCCGCCTCGTTTCCGCCAATAGGAACGCGAGGCCGAGCCGGCGCCGCTCCTCATTGGCCGCCGCCCGGCGTGGGCGGGGCTAGGCGGAGCCAATCGCGGGCTCCTCTCTGCCGCGGCTCTGCTGCGGAGGCGTGAGACGACGCTCCTGATTGGCTGCGTCGCGTTTTGTGGGCGGTTCCCCCAGGGGAGCTTTGGTCGCCCATTGGGGAGGTTTAGTTGCCCCCGGGAGTCTTTTTTCCTTTTTCTTCACCTTTTTCCTCATTTTTCTGACCCTTTTCCCGTCATATTTTTCATTTTTTCCCATTTTCTTCACCTTTTTCCCGTTTTTTTTACATTTTTCCCATTTTCTTCACGTTTTTCCTCATTTTCTCACATTTCCCCTCATATTCTTCATGTTTTTCCTCATTTTCTTTACCTTTTTCCTCATTTTCTTCACCTTTTTCCCTTTTTTTTCACCTTTTTCCCATTTTCTTGAAATTTTTCCTCATTTTCTTCACATTTCTCCTCATTTCCTTCACTTTCTTCCATCATTTTTCTCACCTTTTCCCTCATTTTTTCACCTCTTCTCTTCATTTTGCCATTTCCCCCTCATTATCCCAACCATTTTGCCCTCATTTTCCTAACCATTTTCCCTCATTTTCTTCACCTTTTTCTTCTTATTTTCCCAACATTTTTTCCTCATTTTCCCGATCTTTTTGTCTCCTTTTCCTGGCCTTTTTTCGTTTCATTTTCTCCACAATTTTTCCTTCATTTTCTTTACCTTTTTCTTCTCATTTTCTTCTCATTTTCCCAACCATTTCGCAAGCATTTCCCTCTCATTTTCCCGACTTTTCCTCCTCATTTTCCCAAAACATTTTTCCCTCATTTTCTTCACCTTTTTCCCTCATTTTCCTCTCACATTCTTCACTTTTTTCCTCTCATTTCCCTGATTTTTTCCCTCATTTTCCTCTCATTTTCCCTGATTTTTTCCCTAATCTTTGTGATTTTTTCCTCTCATTTCTCCCTCATTTTGCTCTCATTTTTCCAAATATTTTTCCTCATTTTTTCCTCCATTTCTTCTCATTTTCCCTGACTTTCCCCCCTCGTTTTCCTCTCATTTTCTTCACATTTTTCCCTTCATTTCCCTGATTTTTTCCCATAATTTTCCCAAATATTTTTCCTTCATTTTCTTCACCTTATTCCCTTCCTTTCTCTGATTTTTTCTCCTCATTTTCTTCACATTTTTCCCTTCATTTCCCTGATTTTCCCCCTCATTTTCCCCTCATTTTTCCCCTCATTTTCCACACTTTTCTATAATTTCTGTCATTTTTTCTCCTTATTTTCCCTTCATTTTCCCAAATATTTTCCCCTCATTTCCCCCTCATTTTCCCCAACATTTTCCCCTCATTTTCTTCAGCTTTTTTCTCTCATTTGCCTCACTTTTTTCTCATTTCCCTGATTTTTTTCCCTCTCATTTTTCCCTCATTTTCTTCCCTTTTTTCTCTCATTTTTCTGATTTTTTCCCTCATTTTCTTCTCATTTTCCCAATTTTTTCGCTTCATTTCCCTGATATTTCCTCCTCATTTTCCCCTCATTTTCCTCTCATCTTCTTCACTTTTTTCTCTCATTTCTCTGATTTTTTCCCTCATTTTTCTCTCATTTTCCCAACATTTTCTCCTCATTTTCTTCATCTTTTTCTCTTCATTTTTCTGATTTTTTCCCTCGTCTTCTTCTCATTTTCCCCGATTTTTCATTGATTTTTGTGTGAATTTTTCCCTTATTTCCTCCCCTTCTTTCTCTCATTTTTCTGATTTTTTCCTTCATTTTCCTCTCATTTTTTTCATCTTTTTTTTTCTCATTTCCCTGATTTTTTCCCCTCATTTTCCCCTCATTTTCTTCTCATTTTCCCCGATTTTTCCTTAATTTTTCCTGCATTTTTCCCCTCCCAGCTGAGGCTCAACAGCATCAAGAAGCTCTCGACCATCGCGCTGGCGCTGGGTGTGGAGCGAACCCGCAGCGAGCTCCTGCCTTTCCTCACCGGTAAAGGGGGTCCCTAAATTTGGGGAGGGGTCCCCAAATCCTAAAGAGGTGGAGGGTCCCGAAATTCCCGTGAAAATCAGCCCAAATTTGGCAAAAATCGCCCCAAATTTGGCAAAAATCGCCCCAAAAATCAATGTACGGTGAGGTTTTGGCTTTCCTAATTGGTATTTGGGGTCCCCAAAATTCGGGGAGGGGTCCCCAAATCGGGGAGGGGTCCCTGAAATCCTAAAGGGGTGGAGGGTCCCGAAATTCCCGCGAAAATCGCCCCAAATTTGGCAAAAATCGCCCCAAAAATCAATGTGTGGTGAGGTTCGTGGTGTTCCTCATTGGTAATTGGGATCCCCAAATTCGGGGAGGGGTCCCCAAATCGGGGAGGGGTCCCCGAAATCCTAAAAGGGTGGAGGGTCCCGAAATTCCCGCGAAAATTGCCCCAAAATTGACAAAGATTGCCCCAAAAATCAACGTACGGTGAGGTTTCGGCTTTTCTTCATTGGTATTTGGGGTCCCCAAAATTCGGGGAGGGGTCCCCAAATTGGGGAGGGGTCCCCAAATCCTGAAGGGGTGGAGGGTTCTGAAATCCCCGCGAAAATCGGCCCAAATTTGGCAAAAATCGCCCCAAATTTGGCAAAAATCGCCCCAAAAATCAATGTGTGGTGAGGTCACGGTGATGGCAGGCAGTGGGCGGAGTTTGGGCGATGTGGGCGTGGTTTAGGTGCAGTGGGCGTGGTCTGTGGATGATTGACACCTATGTCAGGTGTGTCACCTGTCCCAGACAGGATCTGTACTGCTGGCAGGCAGTGGGCGTGGTTTAGACACAGTGGGCGTGGTTTGAGTCTGATGGGTGGGGTCTGAGTGTGATGGGCGTGGTCTGGGTGTGATTGACACCTGTCAGAGGTCTCACTTGTCCCCAGACATGGATGTGATGCTGCTGGCAGGCAGTGGGCGGAGCTTAATTGTTGTGGGCGTGGCTTAACAGCACTGGGTGTGGTTTAGCAGCATTAGGCGTGGTCTGTGGATGATTGACAGCTGTCTCACCTGTCCCAGACAGGATCTATGATGAGGTCAAGGTGCTGCTGGCAGGCAGTGGGCGGAGTTTAGGCACAGTGGGCGTGGTTTGTGTGTTGTGGGCGTGGTTTAACCATGATGGGCGTGGTCTGTGGATGATTGACACCTGTGTCAGGTGTGTCACCTGTCCCAGACAGGATCTGTACTGCTGGCAGGCAGTGGGCGGAGTTTAGACACAGTGGGCGTGGTTTAAGTCTGATGGGTGGGGTCTGAGTGTGATGGGCGTGGTCTGGGTGTGATTGACACCTGTCAGAGGTCTCACCTGTCGCAGTCATGGACGTGATGCTGCTGGCAGGCAGTGGGCGGAGCTTAATTGTTGTGGGCGTGGCTTAGCTGCGCTGGGTGTGGTTTAGCAGCATTGGGCATGGTCTGTGGATGATTGACATCTGTCTCACCTGTCTCACCTGTCTCACCTGTCGCAGACGTGATCTACGATGAGGATGAGGTGCTGCTGGCAGGCAGTGGGCGGAGTTTAGGCACAGTGGGCGTGGTTTAGCAGCAATGGGCAGGGTCTGTGGATGATTGACACCTGTCTCACCTGTCTCACCTGTCTCACCTGTCTCACCTGTCGCACACACGATCTGCGATGAGGACGAGGTGCTGCTGGCAGGCAGTGGGTGGAGTTTAGGCACAGTGGGCGTGGTTTAGCAGCAATGGGCAGGGTCTGTGGATGATTGACACCTGTCTCACCTGTCTCACCTGTCCCACCTGTCTCACCTGTCTCACCTGTCGCAGACACGATCTACGATGAGGACGAGGTGCTGCTGGCAGGCAGTGGGTGGAGTTTAGGCACAGTGGGCGTGGTTTAGCAGCAATGGGCGGGGTCTGTGGATGATTGACACCTGTCTCACCTGTCTCACCTGTCTCATGTGTCTCACCTGTGGCAGACACGATCTACGATGAGGACGAGGTGCTGCTGGCGCTGGCGGAGCAGCTCGGAACCTTCACCGCTCTCGTCGGGGGCCCTGAGTTCGTGCACTGCCTGCTGGTACTGCTCACCTGGGGGGAGCACACCTGGGGAGGGGAAAAACACACCTGGGGAGGGGAAAAGCTCACCTGGGGAGGGGAAAAACTCACCTGGGGAGGGGAAAAGCTCACCTGGGGAGGGGAAAAACACACCTGGGGAGGGGAAAAACTCACCTGGGGAGGGGAAAAACTCACCTGGGGGCCTGAAAATGTACCTGGGGGGGCTAAGAAAGTTACCTGGGTAGGAACAAACTCACGTGGGGAGACAAAAAAGTCACCTGGGGGGAGAGAAAACTCACCTGGGGGAGGGAAAACTTATCTGGGGGGGGCGGAAACTCATCTGGGGGGACAAAAAACCACCTGGAAGTCACCTTAGGGACAGTTGGGGGCACATGGACACACCTGGGGATCAGCTGATCATACCTGGACACACCTGGGGGTCCCCTGGGCACACCTGAGGGTCACCTGTGCACACCTGGACACATCTGGGAGTCATCTGAAGGTCACCTGGGCACACTGGGGCTCACTTGGTTACCTGGGGAGACCTTGTGGTCACCTGGACACACCTGGGGATTACCTGTGCTCACCTGTCACTCACACCTGTCCTCTCTCCATCCCGAGCCGCCCCTGGAGAGCCTGGAGGGCACAATTGTCGCTTGGGGGTTACCTGGGGCTTACCTAGGGATTAGTTTTGCACACCTGGGGCTCACCTGGGCACACCTGGACACACCTGGGGGTTATCTGAGGAGCACTTAACCACACTGAGGCTCATGTGAAGGTCACTTAGGTACACTGGGGGTCACTTAGGGCTTACCTGGGGCTTACCTGTTCACATCTGGACACACCTGAGGGCCACCTGGACACACCTGGAGATCACCTGGACACACCTGGGGGTTATCTGAGGGACACTTGTGTTCGTTGAGGCTCATGTGAACATAATTTAGGCACACTGGGGGTCACCTGGGGATCACCTGAGGGTCACCTGTGCACACCTGGACACACCTGGGTATACCTGAGGATCACTTGGACACACCTGGGGGTTATCTGATGGGCACTTGAGCACACTGGGGCTCACCTAGGGATCAGCTGAGGGTTACCTGTGCACACCTGGACACACCTGGGGATCACCTGTGCACACCTGGGGGTGACACCTCTCCATTTATTCATCCCCAACCACATCTCGAGGACTTGGGGAACACAATTATCCTAAACATAATCCATTGGGGGTCACCTGGGGCTTACCTGAGTGTCACCTGTGGCTCACCTGTGCACACCTGGACGCACCTGGGGGTCAGTGAGAGACACTTGGGCACACTGAGAGTCAACTGAAGGTCACTTAGGCACATTGAGGCTCACCTGGGGATTACCTGAGAGTCACGTGTGCACACCTGGACACACCTGGAGATCACCTGGGCACACCTGGAGATCACCTGGGCACACCTGGGGGTTATCTAGGATCATCTAAGGGGCATTTGGGTACACTGAGGCTAATGTGAAGATCATTTAGGCACACTGGGGCTCACCTGGGGCTCACCTGAGAGTTATGTGGGGATTACCTGTGCACACCTGTGCACACCTGGACACACCTGGGGGTGACACCTCTCCATTTATTCATCCCCAACCACATCTCGAGGACTTGGGGAACACAATTATCCTAAACATAATCCATTGGGGGTCACCTGGGGCTTACCTGAGTGTCACCTGTGGCTCACCTGTGCACACCTAGACACACCTGGGGGTCAGTGAGAGACACTTGGGCACACTGAGAGTCAACTGAAGGTCACTTAGGCACATTGAGGCTCAGCTGGGGATTACCTGAGAGTCACCTGTGCACACCTGGGCACACCTGGAGATCACCTGGGCACACCTGGAGATCACCTGGGCACACCTGGGGGTTATCTAGGATTATCTAAGAGGCATTTGGGTACACTGAGGCTAATGTGAAGATCGTTTAGGCACACTGGGGCTCACCTGAGAGTTATGTGGGGATTACCTGTGCACACCTGGACACACCTGGGGATTACCTGTGCACACCTGGGGGTGACACCTCTCCATTTATTCATCCCCAACTCCATCTCGAGGACTTGGAGAACACAATTATCCTAAACATAATACATTGGGGGTCACCTGGGGCTTACCTGAGTGTTACCTGTGTACACCTGTGCACACCTAGACACACCTGGGGGTCAGTGAGAGACACTTGGGCACACTGAGAGTCAACTGAAGGTCACTTAGGCACATTGAGGCTCACCTGGGGATTACCTGAGAGTCACATGTGCACACCTGGACACACCTGGAGATCACCTGGAGATCACCTGGGCACACCTGGGGGTTATCTAGGATCATCTAAGGGGCATTTGGGTACACTGAGGCTAATGTGAAGATCATTTAGGCACACTGGGGCTCACCTGGGGCTCACCTGAGAGTTATGTGGGGATTACCTGTGCACACCTGTGCACACCTGTGCACACCTGGGGGTGACACCTCTCCATTTATTCATCCCCAACCACATCTCGAGGACTTGGGGAACACAATTATCCTAAACATAATTCATTGGGGGTCACCTGGGGCTTACCTGAGCGTTACCTGTGGCTCACCTGTGCACACCTGGCGCTCACACCTGTCCACCTTTCCCTTCCCAGCCGCCCCTGGAGAGCCTGGCCACGGTGGAGGAGACGGTCGTCCGCGACAAAGCCGTGGAGTCGCTCCGGGCAGTGTCCCACGAGCACTCCCCCCCCGACCTCGAGGGTCACTTCGTGCCTCTGGTCAAGCGCTTGGCCGGAGGCGATTGGTTCACGTCCAGGACCTCGGCCTGCGGCCTCTTCAGCGTCTGCTACCCCCGAGTGTCCAGCCCGGTCAAGGCCGAGCTGAGGCAGTGAGTGACCATTCATTTTGGGGTCATTTGGGGTGATTTTGGGGTCATTTGGGGTGGTTTGGGGTCAGTGGTCAAGCGCTTGGCCGGAGCCGATTCATTCACGTCCTGGAGCTTTTTAAGTGTTTGTGACCAATGTGTGTCCAGTGTGGTCAAGGCCAAGCTGAGGCAGTGAGTGACCGATGGGTTTGGGGTCATTTTGGGTCATTTTGGGCGATTTTGGGGTCACCAGAGTGGTTTGGGGTCAGTGGTCAAGCGCTTGGCCGGAGCCGATTCATTCACGTCCTGGAGCTCTTGAAGTGTTTGTGACCAATGTGTGTCCACTGTGGTCAAGGCCGAGCTGAGGCAGTGAGTGACCGATGGGTTTGGGGTCATTTGGGACAGTTTTGGGGTCCCTGGGTCAGTTTGGGGTCAGTGGTCAAGCGCTTGGCCGGAGCCGATTTGTTCATGTCCTGGAGCTCTTGAAGTGTTTGTGACCAATGTGTGTCCAGTGTGGTCAAGGCCGAGCTGAGGCAGTGAGTGACCATTTGTTTTGGGGTCATTTTGGGCGATTTTGGGGTCACCAGAGTGGTTTGGGGTCAGTGGTCAAGCGCTCGGTCAGAGCCAATTGGTTCATGTCCTGGAGCTGTTCAGCATTTGTGACTCAGGAGTGACCACTGTGGGCCAGGCCGAGCTGAGGCAGTGAGTGACCGATGGATTTGGGGTCATTTTGGGTCATTTGGGGTGATTTTGGGGTTCCTGGAGTGGTGTGGGGTCAGTGGTCAAGCGCTTGGCCGGAGCCGATTCGTTCATGTCCTGGAGCTCTTGAAGTGTTTGTGACCAATGTGTGTCCACTGTGGTCAAGGCTGAGCTGAGGCACTGAGTGACCACTGGAATTTGGGGGATTTTGGGTCATTTTGGGGTCATTTGGGGTGGTTTTGGGGTCCCTGGGGTGGGTTTGGGGTGACCACTGAGTGACCACAGGAGGTTTTGGGGTCCCAGTGAGTGACCACAGCAGGTTTTGGGGTCACCAATGAGTGACCATTGGGATTTGAGGTCACCAATGAGTGACCACAAGGGTTTGGGGTCACTCATGAGTGACCACTGAGGGTTTGGGGTCACCCATGAGTGACCACAAGGGTTTGGGGTAACCAGTGAGTGACCACAGCAGGTTTTGGGGTGACCAGTGAGTGACCACAGCAGGTTTTGGGGTCACCAATGAGTGACCATTGAGGGTTTGGGGTTACCAATGAGTGACCACAGTGGGGTTGGGGTGACCAGTGAGTGACCACAGCAGGTTTTGGGGTGACCCATGAGTGACCACAGAGGGGTTTGGAGTCACCAATGAGTGACCACAAGGGTTTGGGGTGACCGATGAGTGACCACAGCAGGTTTTGGGGTCACCAGTGAGTGACCCCTGAGGGTTTGGGGTCACCCATGAGTGACCACAAGGGTTTGGGGTGACCAGTGAGTGACCACAGCAGGTTTTGGGGTGACCCATGAGTGACCACAGAGGGGCTTGGGGTCACCAATGAGTGACCACAAGGCCTTGGGGTCACCAATGAGTGACCATTGGGATTTGAGGTCACCAATGAGTGACCACAAGGGTTTGGGGTCACTCATGAGTGACCACTGAGGGTTTGGGGTGACCAGTGAGTGACCACAGCAGGTTTTGGGGTGACCAGTGAGTGACCACTGAGGGTTTGGGGTGACCAGTGAGTGACCACAGCAGGTTTTGGGGTGACCAATGAGTGCCCAATGCTTTTGGGGTGACCCATGAGTGACCACAAGGCCTTGGGGTGACCATTGAGTGACCACAGAGGGGTTTGGGGTCACCAATGAGTGACCACAAGGCCTTGGGGTCACCAATGAGTGACCACTGAGGGTTTGGGGTCACCCATGAGTGACCACAAGGGTTTGGGGTGACCAGTGAGTGACCACAGCAGGTTTTGGGGTGACCCATGAGTGACCACAGCAGGTTTTGGGGTGACCAATGAGTGACCACAGCAGGTTTTGGGGTGACCAGTGAGTGACCACAGCAGGATTTGGGGTCCCAGTGATTGATCATTGGGTGACCACAGGCATTTGGGGTGACCAATGAGTGACCACAAGGGTGTGGGGTCACTCATGAGTGACCACTGAGGGTTTGGGGTCACCGATGAGTGACCACAAGGGTTTGGGGTGACCATTGAGTGACCACAGCAGGTTTTGGGGTGACCCATGAGTGACCACAGAGGGGTTTGGGGTCACCAATGAGTGACCACAAGGCCTTGGGGTCACCAATGAGTGACCACTGAGGGTTTGGGGTCACCGATGAGTGACCACAAGGCCTTGGGGTGACCAGTGAGTGACCACAAGGCCTTGGGGTGACCAGTGAGTGACCACAGCAGGTTTTGGGGTGACCAGTGAGTGACCACAGCAGGATTTAGGGTGACCAATGAGTGACCACAAGGCCTTGGGGTGACCACTGAGTGACCACAGCAGGATTTGGGGTGACCAGTGAGTGACCGCAGGGGTCTGGGGTCCCAGCGAGTGACCCCAGCAGCGTCCTGCATCCATCCTGGCTTCCTCAGGTGCGTCCCGGGCAGGTCCCAGGTGTGTCGTGCTCTGCTCAGGTGTGTCCCGGGTCCCTCCTGGGCTGCTCAGGTGTGTCCAGGTGTGTCCTGGGCACACCTGAGGCGCGTGCCAGGTGTCCCCCAGGTCCGTCCTGACTCCATCGTGTGTGGTCTGGGTGCGTCCCAGGTGTGCTCCAGGTGCCTCCCAGCTCCCTCAGGTGCATCCCAGGTGTGTCTCAGGTCTGTCCCATTCCCCTCAGGTGTGTCCCAGGCACATCCAAGGTGTCTCCCAGGTGTGTCTTGGTCCCCTCAGGCGTGTCCCAGGTGCACCTGGGGTTCCTCCCGGTGCCCTCAGGTGTGTTCCCTCCACATCAGGTGTATCTCAGGTGTCCCCCAGGTGTGTCCCGGTTCTCTCAGGTGCATCCTGGGCGTGTCCCAGGCGTGTCCCAAGTCCCTCAGGTGTATCCCAGGCCCCTCAGGTGTATCTCAGGTGTCCCCCAGGTGTGTCCTGGTCTGCTCAGGTGCATCCTGGGCGTGTCCCAGGTGTGTCCCAAGTCCCTCAGGTGTGTCCTAGGCCCCTCAGGTGTATCTCAGGTGTCCCCCAGGTGTGTCCCGGTTCTCTCAGGTGCATCCTGGGCGTGTCCCAGGCGTGTCCCAAGTCCCTCAGGTGTATCCTAGGTCCCTCAGGTGTATCTCAGGTGTCCCCCAGGTGCGTCTCGGTTCTCTCAGGTGCATCCTGGGTGTGTCCCAGGCGTGTCCCAAGTCCCTCAGGTGTGTCCCAGGTCTCTAAGGTGTGGTTCAGGTGTATCTCAGGTGTATCCCAGGCCCCTCAGGTGTATCTCAGGTGTCCCCCAGGTGTGTCCCGGTTCTCTCAGGTGCATCCTGGGCGTGTCCCAGGTGTGTCCCAAGTGCCCAGGTGTGTCCCAGGTCTCTGAGGTGTGGTTCAGGTGTATCTCAGGTGTGTCCCAGGCCCCTCAGGTGTATCTCAGGTGTATCCCAGGCCCCTCAGGTGTATCCCAGGTGTATCTCAGAGATCTCCCAGGTGTATCTCAGGTGCATCCCCGCTCTCTCAGGTGTATCCTGGTCCCGTCAGGTGTATCTCAGGTGTATCCCAGGCCTCTCAGGTGTATCTCAGGTGTATCTCAGGTGTATCTCAGGTGTACCTGTCCCCCTCGCAGGTACTTCCGGAACCTGTGCTCGGACGACACGCCCATGGTGTGCCGCGCCACCACCTCGGGTGTGCCTCAGGTGTATCTCAGGTGTATCTCAGGTGTATCTCAGGTGTCCCTCAGGTGTGTCCTAGTCTGCTCAGGTGCATCCTGGGTGTGTCCCAAGTCCCTCAGGTGTGTCCCAGGTCTGTCGCAGGTCTCTGAGGTGTGGTTCAGGTGTATCTCAGGTGTATCGCAGGCCCCTCAGGTGTATCTCAGGTGTGTCTGAGGTGTATCTCAGGTGTATCCCAGGCCCCTCAGGTGTATCTCAGGTGTATCTCAGGTGTATCTCAGGTGTATCCCAGGTCTCTCAGGTGTATCTCAGGTGTATCTCAGGTGTATCTCAGGTGTACCTGTCCCCCTCGCAGGTACTTCCGGAACCTGTGCTCGGACGACACGCCCATGGTGCGCCGCGCCGCCGCCTCGGGTGTGCCTCAGGTGTATCTCAGGTGTACCTCAGGTGTATCTCAGGTGTATCCCAGGCCCCTCAGGTGTATCTCAGGTGTATCCCAGGCCCCTCAGGTGTACCTCAGGTGTGTCTCAGGTGTGTTTTTCCTCCTCTCAGGTACTTCCGGAACCTGTGCTCGGACGACACGCCCATGGTGCGCCGCGCCGCCGCCTCCAAGCTCGGGGAATTCGCCAAGGTGCTGGAGCTGGAGCACGTCAAGAGCGAGATCATCCCCATGTTCTCCAACCTGGCCTCCGACGAGCAGGTATGGCACACCTGGGCACACCTGGGGGGAGAAAAACTCACCTGGGAGAGAGAAAAACACACCTGGGCACACCTGGGGGGAGGGGAACGCACCTGGGGGTGCTGGAGCTGGAGCACGTCAAGAGCGAGATCATCCCCGTGTTCTCCAACCTGGCCTCCGACGAGCAGGTAACTCACCTGGGCACACCTGGGCACACCTGGGACACACCTGGGGGAGGGAAACACACCTGGGCACACCTGGGGGTGCTGGAGCTGGAGCACGTCAAGAGCGAGATCATCCCCATGTTCTCCAACCTGGCCTCCGACGAGCAGGTAACTCACCTGGGCACACCTGGGGGGGAGAAAAAGTCACCTGGGAGAGACAAAAACACACCTGGGCACACCTGGGGGGAGGGGAACGCACCTGGGGGTGCTGGAGCTGGAGCACGTCCAGAGTGAGATCATCCCCATGTTCTCCAACCTGGCCTCTGACGAGCAGGTAACTCACCTGGGCACACCTGGGCACACCTGGGCACACCTGGGAAGTCATTGAGGAGAACCCAGACACACCTGGGGGTCATTGAGAGACACTTGGGGACATGTGAGGGTCACCATGTTCTCCAACCTGGTCTCCGACGAGCAGGTAACTCACCTGGGCACACCTGGGGGGGAGAAAAACTCACCTGGGAGAGAGAAAAACACACCTGGGCACACCTGGGGGGAGGGGAACGCACCTGGGGGTGCTGGAGCTGGAGCACGTCAAGAGCGAGATCATCCCCATGTTCTCCAACCTGGCCTCTGACGAGCAGGTAACTCACCTGGGCACACCTGGGACACACCTGGGCATACCTGGGGGAGGGAAACACACCTGGGCACACCTGGGGGTGCTGGAGCTGGAGCACGTCAAGAGCGAGATCATCCCCACGTTCTCCAACCTGGCCTCCGACGAGCAGGTGACTCACCTGGGCACACCTGGGCACACCTGGGCACACCTGCACACACCTGGGAAGTCATTGAGGAGAACCCAGACACACCTGGGGGTCATTGAGAGACACTTGGGGACATGTGAGGGTCGCCATGTTCTCCAACCTGGTCTCCGACGAGCAGGTAACTCACCTGGGCACACCTGGGCACACCTGGGACGCACCTGGGGTGCAGAAAAACCACATCTGGGCACACCTGGGGGAGGGAAACATACCTGGGCACACCTGGGGGTGCTGGAGCTGGAGCACGTCCAGAGCGAGATCATCCCCATGTTCTCCAACCTGGCCTCCGACGAGCAGGTAACTCACCTGGGCACACCTGGGCACACCTGGCCACACTAAAACTGAACATTTGGGCTATTTGGGGTGAAACTTTGAGCTATTTTGGGCAAATTTCAACGGAATTTTGCCAGAATTTCGCATTGGGGTCATACCTGAGTTCACCTGTGCACACCTAAGCTCACCTGGCCACACTAAAACGCAGGTTTTGGGCTATTTTTGAGCTATTTTTGGGCTATTTTGAGCAAATTTCGCTGGAATTTCGACGGAATTTCGCGGGAATTTCGCGACAATGCTTCACCTGAGCTCACCTCTACTCACCTGAGCTCACCTGTGCTCACCTGCAGGACTCGGTGCGGCTGCTGGCGGTCGAGGCGTGCGTGAGCATCGCTCAGCTGCTGCCGCAGGAGGAGCTTGAGGGCCTCGTGATGCCCACCTGGGCACACCTGAGCTCACCTGGGCACACCTGAGCTCACCTGGGCACACCTGAGCTCACCTGGGCACATTAAAACATCCATTTGGGGCTATTTTGGGGCTATTTTGGGCAAATTTCGCCCGAATTTCGTGGGAATTTAGCAGGAATTTCCTGCCGGGGCCTCACCTGTTCTTACCTGTGCTCACCTGGGCACACCTGGGTTCACCTGGCCACACTAAAACGGAACATTTGGGCTATTTTGGGTGAAATTTTGAGCTGTTTTTGGCAAATTTCAACTGAATTTCGCTAGAATTTCGCATTGGGGTCATACCTGAGCTCACCTGTGCTTACCTGTGCACACCTGAGCTCACCTGGTCGCACCTGAGCTCACCTGGCCACACTGAAACGCAGGTTTTGGGCTATTTTGGGTGAAATTTCGAACTATTTTGGGCGAATTCCACCCGAATTTCATCGGAATTTCGCGGGAATTTCACGACAATGCCTCACCTGTTCTCACCTGAGCTCACCTGAGCTCACCTGTGCTCACCTGCAGGACTCGGTGCGGCTGCTGGCGGTCGAGGCGTGCGTGAGCATCGCTCAGCTGCTGCCGCAGGAGGAGCTCGAGGGTCTGGTGATGCCCACGCTGCGCCAGGCGGCCGAGGACAAGTCCTGGAGGGTCAGGTACATGGTGGCCGACAAGTTCACCGAGGTGAGCGCACCTGGGCACACCTGGGCACACCTGGGGAGGGATTTGGGATAAATTTCGGGGAGT
The DNA here is from genome assembly GCA_036630365.1 of Acanthiza pusilla. NCBI lineage: Eukaryota > Metazoa > Chordata > Aves > Passeriformes > Acanthizidae > Acanthiza > Acanthiza pusilla. Next base: position 23,551 of record JAXCHO010000319.1, read on the forward strand.
TTGGGGTGGTTTGGGATGAGTTTTGGGTGATTTGGGGGCATTTTTGGATGAGTTTTTTGGGATTTTTGGGCATTTTGGAATGAGTTTTGGAGGAATTCAGGACATTGGCACACCTGGGCACACCTGGGCGCGCCTGGGAGTGGTTTCGGGGTGGTTTGAGATCAATTTTGGGGAATTTGGAGGAGTTCAGGATGAGTTTTGGGACATTTTTTGGGGTTTTTTAGATGAGTTTTGGGGGAATTTGGGATATTTTGGGGTTCTTGAGGAGGTCTTGGTACACCTGGGGGCACCTGGGGGTACCTGGGGACAGGTTTGGGATGAATTTCAGGCACTTTCGGGTGTTTTGATGTAAGTTTTGAGGAGTTTGGAGCATTTTGGGACGAGTTTTTGGGGATTTTTGGGATGAGCTTTGGGGAAATTCAGGACCTTGGCACACCTGGGACACACCTAGGACACATCTGGGAACACCTGGGGGCAGATTGGGAATGAGTTTTGGGGAGTTTGGGATCAATTTCGGGGATTTTTTTGGCGTTTTAGGATGAATTTTTGGGGATTTTTGAGATGAGTTTTAGGGGAATTCGGGACATTGGCACACCTGAGCACACCTGGGGAAAAGTTTGGGATTAATTTTGGGAAGTTTGGGGAGTTTGGGATGAGTTTTGGGGACATTTGGGGACAAATCCTGGAGGGTCAGGTACATGGTGGCCGACAAGTTCACCGAGGTGAGCGCACCTGGGCACACCTGGGCACACCTGGGGGCAGTTTGGGCTTCATTTCGGGGATATTTAGGCATTTGGGGGTGAGTTTTGGGTGATTTTGGGGCATTTTTGGATGAGTTTTTTGGGATTTTTGGGCATTTTGGGCTGAGTTTTGGAGGAATTCAGGACACTGGCACACCTGGGCACACCTGGGCACACCTGGGGAGGGGTTGGGATTTGTTTGAGATCAATTTTGGGGAATTTGGGATAAGTTTTGGGGATTTTTGGGTGAGTTTTGGGGGAATTCAGGACATTTTAGAGTTCTTGAAGGGACATTGGCACACCTGGGCACACCTGGGCACACCTGGGCAGAGGTTTGGGGCAAATTCTAGGAAGTTTGGGATGAATTTTAGTGATTTTTGGGCACTTTGGGATGAGTTTTCGAGGATTTTTGGGATGAGTTTTGAGGGAATTTGGGACATTGGCACACCTGGGCACACCTGGGACACACCTGGGCACACCTGGGTGCACCTGGGGGCAGATTGGGAATGAGTTTTGGGGAGTCTGGGATAAATTTCGGGGATTTTTTTGGCGTTTTAGGATGAATTTTTGGGGATTTTTGAGATGAGGTTTAGGGGAATTTGGGACATTGGCACACCTGAGCACACCTGGGGAAAAGTTTGGGATTAATTTAGGGAAGTTTGGGGAGTTTGGGATGAGTTTTGGGGACATTTGGGGACAAGTCCTGGAGGGTCAGGTACATGGTGGCCGACAAGTTCACCGAGGTGAGCGCACCTGGGCACACCTGGGCACACCTGGGGAGATTTGGGATAAATTTCGGGGAGTTTGGGGTGGTTTGGGATGAATTTTAGGTGATTTTTGGGCATTTTTGGATGAGTTTTTTGGGGATTTTTGGGCATTTTGGGCTGAGTTTGGGAGGAATTCAGGACACTGGCACACCTGAGCTCACCTGTGCTCACCTGAGCACACCTGGACACATTAAAACATTCATTTTAGGCAATTTTGGGTTATTTCTGCGCTACTTTTGTGCTATTTTGGGCAAATTTTGCTGGAATTTCGCGGGAATTTCGCTTTGGTGTCACCTGGTGTCACACCTGGGCACACCTGTGCTCACCTGAGCACACCTGGAGACATTAAAACATTCCTTTTAGGCAATTTTGGGTTATTTCTGTGCTATTTTTGTGCTGTTTTGGGCAAATTTTGCTGGAATTCCCCGGGAATTTCGGGTCAATGTCACCTGGGCACACCTGGGCACACCTGTGCTCACCTGAGCACACCTGGACACACTAAAACATTCCTTTTAGGCAATTTTGGGTTATTTCTGTGCTATTTTTGTGCTATTTTGGGCAAATTTCGCGGGAATTTCGCGGGAATTTCGGGTCGGTGTCACCTGGTGTCACACCTGGGCACACCTGTGCTCACCTGAGCACACCTGGAGACATTAAAACATTCCTTTTAGGCAATTTTGGGTTATTTCTGCGCTATTTTTGTGCTAATTTGGGCAAATTTTGCTGGAATTCCGTGGGAATTTCGCTTTGGTGTCACCTGGTGTCACACCTGGGCACACCTGAGCTCACCTGTGCTCACCTGAGCACATCTGGACACATTCAAACATTCCTTTTGGGCAATTTTGGGTTATTTCTGTGCTACTTTTGTGCTATTTTGGGCAAATTTTGCTGGAATTCCGCGGGAATTTCGCTTTGGTGTCACCTGGCGTCACACCTGAGCTCACCTGGTCACACCTGAGCACACCTGGACACATGAAAACATTCCTTTTAGGCAATTTTGGGTTATTTCTGTGTTATTTCTGTGCTATTTTGGGCAAATTTTGCTGGAATTTCGCAGGAATTTCGGGTCGATGTCACCTGGTGTCACACCTGGGCACACCTGTGCTCACCTGAGCACACCTGGAGACATTAAAACATTCCTTTTAGGCAATTTTGGGTTATTTCTGCACTATTTTTGTGCTAATTTGGGCAAATTTTGCTGGAATTCCGCGGGAATTTCGCTTTGGTGTCACCTGGTGTCACACCTGGTCACACCTGAGCTCACCTGGGCACACCTGGACACATGAAAACATCCCTTTTAGGCAATTTTGGGTTATTTCTGTGCTATTTTTGTGCTGTTTTGGGCAAATTTTGCTGGAATTTCGCGGGAATTTCGCTTTGGTGTCACCTGGTGTCACACCTGAGCACACCTGGGCACACCTGAGCACACCTGGGCACACTAAAACTCTTATTTTGGGCCATTTTTGGGCTATTTTTGAGCTGTTTTGGGCGAATTTTGCTGGAATTTCGCTGGAATTCCGCGGGAATTTCGGGTCGGTGTCACCTGGTGTCACACCTGGGCACACCTGTGCACACCTGTGCACACTAAAACTCTTTTTTTGGGTCATTTTGGGGCTATTTTGGGGCAATTTCGGTGGAATTTTATGGGGATTTTGCGGGAATTTCGGGTCGATGTCACCTGGTGTCACACCTGAGCTCACCTGTGCTCACCTGAGCACACCTGGGCACATGAAAACATTCCTTTTAGGCAATTTTGGGTTATTTCTGTGCTATTTCTGTGCTATTTTGGGCAAATTTTGCTGGAATTTCGCGGGAATTTCGGGTCGATGTCACCTGGTGTCACACCTGGGCACACCTGTGCTCACCTGAGCACACCTGGAGACATTAAAACATTCCTTTTAGGTAATTTTGGGTTATTTTTGTGCTATTTTGGGCAAATTTTGCTGGAATTTCGTGGGAATTTCGCTTTGGTGTCACCTGGTGTCACACCTGACCTCACCTGGTCACACCTGAGCACACCTGGACGCATTAAAACATTCCTTTTAGGCAATTTGGGGTTATTTCTGTGCTATTTTTGTGCTGTTTTGGGGCAAATTTTGCTGGAATTTCGCGGGAATTTCGGGTCGATGTCACCTGGTGTCACACCTGGGCACACCTGTGCTCACCTGAGCACACCTGGAGACATTAAAACATTCCTTTCAGGCAATTTTGGGTTATTTCTGCGCTATTTTTGTGCTATTTTGGGCAAATTTTGCTGGAATTCCGCGGGAATTTCGCTTTGGTGTCACCTGGTGTCACACCTGAGCTCACCTGGTCACACCTGGCCGCCCCTCCCCCGCAGCTGCAGCGCGCCGTGGGCCCTGAGATCACCAAGACCGACCTGGTGGGGGCGTTCCAGAGCCTCATGAAGGACTGCGAGGCCGAGGTGCGCGCGGCCGCCTCGCACAAGGTCAAAGGTCAGCAAAACGTCCCCAAATGTCCCCAAAGTGTCCTCACCTGTCCTGGTCTCACCTGTCCCACCTGTCTCAGCTCCTTCACCTGTTGTAGTCTCACCTGTGTCTCACCTGTCCCATGTGTCCCTCACCTGTCTCACCTGTCCCACCTGTCTCACCTGTTTATTTGTCTCACCTGTCCTTCAGCTCTCACCTGTCCCCGATGTCCCTCACCTGTCCTTCAGCTGTTTCTCTTGTCTCACCTGTCCCAATCTCACCTGTCTCTCACCTGTCTCAATCTCACTTGTCTTTCACCTGTCTCTCACCTGTCCCAGTCTCACCTGTGTCTTACCTCTCACCTGTCCCAATCTCACCTGTCTCACCTGTCTCTCACCTGTCCCAGTCTCACTTTTCTCGTCTCTCTCTCACCTGTCTCACTCGTCCCTGCTCTGTCTCACCTGTCCCAATCTCACCTGTCCCTCACTTGTCTCACCTGTTCCTCACCTGTCTCGTCTGTCTCACCTGTCCTTCACCTGTCTCGCCTGTCCCTCACCTGTGTCACCTGTCCCACCTGTGTCACTTGTCCTAATCTCACTTGTCTCACCTGTCCCACGTGTGTCACTTGTCCTAATCTCACCTGTCTCACCTGTCCCACCTGTCTGTTGCCTGTCTCACCTGTCCCAATCTCACCTGTCTCACCTGTTTCACCTGTCTCGTCTCTTACCTGTCCTTTATCTGTTCTACCTGTCTCATTGCCTCGCTTATCTCACGTGTCTCACCTGCCTCACTTGTCTCACCTGGGCCTCACCTGTCCCAATCTCACCTGTCTCCCTTGTCCTTCACCTGTCTCACCTGTCTGATCTGTCTCTAATCTGTTTCCAACCTTTTTTACTTGTCTCACCTATCTCACCTGTCTTACCTGTCTCTCACCTGTCTTACCTGTCTTACCTGTCTCTCACCTGTCTTACCTGTCTTACCTGTCTCTCACCTGTCTCACCTGTCCCAATCTCACCTATGTGCCTCACCTGTGTGTCTCACCTGTCTCACCTGTCCATCACCTGTCTGCCTTGTCTCACCTGTCCCAATCTCACCTGTCTCTCATCTGTCTCTCACCTGTCTCACCTGTCTCTCACCTGTCTCTCACCTGTCTCTCACCTGTCCGCAGAGTTCTGCGAGAACCTCTCCCCCGACTGCCGCGAGGCTGTGATCATGGGCCAGATCCTGCCCTGCATCAAGGTGAGACACCTGGGCACACCTGGGGGCACCTGGGGATGCACCTGGGGGGGCTGGGATACACCTGGGAGCACCTGGGATACACCGGGGCATACCTGGGCACACCTTAGGAGAGTCTAGGGCACACCTGGGGACACCTGGGCACACCTGAGATACACCTGGGGGCACCTGGGATACACCTGGGATGCATCTGGACACACCTGGGGAGGCTGGGATACACCTGAGATGCACCTGGGCGCACCTGGGGATACCTGGGACACACCTGGGCACATGTGGGCACACCTGGGGATACCTGGGACATACCTGAGGAGAGTTTGGGACACCTGGGGGGACACCTGGGGGGATCTGGGCACACCTGGGACACACCTGTCCCCACCTGTCGCAGTCTCACCTGTCCCACATGTTCCACGCATCTCACCTGTCCCACCTGTCTCACTTGTCTCACACCTGTCCCATCTCTCTAACCTGTCCCACCTGTCTCACTTGTCTCATGTGTCTCACATGTCTCACCTCTTGCAATCTCACCTGTCTCACACCTGTCTCACCTGTCCCACTTGTCTCACCTGTCTCTCATGTGTGTCACCTGTCTCACCTGTCTCACGCCTGTCCCACCTGTCTCACCTGCCTCACCTATCTCACCTGTCCCATCTGTCTCTCACTTGTCTCACCTGTCCCACCTATCCCAATGTCACCTGTCTCACCTGTCTCTCACCTGCCTCACCTGTCTCACCTGCCTCACCTGTCTCACCTGTCTTCCCTGCCTCACCTGTCTCACCTGTGTCTCCCCTGCCTCACCTGTCTCCCCTGTCTCCCTGTCTCCCTGTCTCACCTGTCTCTCCCCTGCCTCACCTGTCTCCCTGTCTCCCCTGCCTCACCTGCCTCACCTGCCTCACCTGTTTCCCCTGCCTCACCTGTCTCCCTGTCTCTCACCTGTCTCCCCTGTCTCCCTGCCTCACCTGTCTCCCTGCCTCACCTGTCTCCCTGCCTCACCTGTCTCACCTGTCTCTCACCTGTCTCACCTGCCTCACCTGTCTCCCCTGCCTCACGTGTCTCACCTGTCTCTCCTCTGCCTCACCTGTCTCCCCTGTCTCCCTGTCTCTCACCTGCCTCACCTGTCTCCCCTGCCGCACCTGCAGGAGCTGGTGTCAGACGCTAACCAACACGTGAAGTCAGCGCTGGCCTCGGTGATCATGGGGCTGTCCCCAATCCTGGGCAAGGACAACACCGTGGAGCACCTGCTGCCGCTGTTCCTGGCGCAGCTCAAGGACGAGGTAAATCTCACCTGGACACACCTGGGCACACCTGGATATACCTGAGATACACCTGGGCACACCTGAGATACCTGGGGAAATATGGGGAATACATAGGGACACACCTGGGCAAGGACAGCACCGTGGAGCACCTGCTGCCGCTGTTCCTGGCGCAGCTCAAGGACGAGGTGAGAGACACACCTGGGCACACCTGAGATACACCTGAGCACACCTGAGATACACCTGAGATACCTGGGGAAACATGGGGAATACATGGGAACGCATAGGGACACACCTGGGCAAGGACAACACCGTGGAGCACCTGCTGCCGCTCTTCCTGGCGCAGCTCAAGGACGAGGTGAGGGACACACCTGGGCACACCTGGGCACACCTGAGATGCACCTGAACACACCTGAGATAGTTGTGGTACACCTGGGGACAGTGGGGACACATAGGGACACATCTGGGGACACATAGACACATTGGAGACACACCTGGAGACACCTGGGCACACCTGAGATAGACCTGAGCACACCTGAGATACCTGGGGAAACATGGGGAATACATAGGGACACACCTGGGGACATTGGGGACACACAGGGACACAGAGCACCTGCTGCCCTTGTTGCTGGCTCAGTTCAAAGATGAGGTAAATCTCACCTGGACACACCTGAGATACACCTGAGTACACCTGAGTACACCTGAACACACCTGAGATAGTCCTGGTACACCTGGGGACACTGGGGACACATAGGGACACACCTGAGGACGCATAGACACATTGGGGACACACGTGGAGACACCTGGGCACACCTGAGATACACCTGAACACACCTGAGATAGTCCTGGTACACCTGGGGACATTGGGGACACACAGGGACACAGAGCACCTGCTGCCGCTGTTCCTGGCGCAGCTCAAAGATGAGGTAATGCTCACCTGGACACACCTGGATACACCTGAGTACACCTGAGATACACCTGGATACACCTGGGTACATGTGAGATACACCTGGGGCATTGGGGACACACAGGGACACAGAGCACCTGCTGCCGCTGTTCCTGGCGCAGCTCAAAGATGAGGTAAACCTCACCTGGACACACTTGAGATACACCTGGGTACACCTGAGATAGTCCTGGTACACCTGGGGACATTGGGGACACATAGGGACACATCTGGGGACACATAGACACATTGGAGACACACCTGGGGACACCTGGGCACACCTGAGATACACCTGAGATACACCTGAGATACACCTGAGATACCTGGGGAAACATGGGGAACACATAGGGACACACCTGGGGACATTGGGGACACACAGGGACACAGAGCACGTGCTGCCCTTGTTCCTGGCACAGCTCAGAGATGAGGTAAACCTCACCTGGACACACCTGAGATACACCTGGGTACACCTGAGATACATCTGAACGCACCTGAGATGCACCTGAACACACCTGAGATAGTCCTGGTACACCTGGGGACATTGGGGACACATAGGGACACACCTGAGGATGCATGGACACATTGGGGACACACCTGGAGACACCTGGGCACACCTGAGATACACCTGGGCACACCTGAGGTACACCTGAGACACACCTGGGGACATTGGGGACACATAGGGGTACACCTGAGGACGCATAGACACATTGGGGACACACCTGGAGACACCTGGGGACACCTGAGATAGACCTGAGATACACCTGGGGACATTGGGGACACACCTGGGGACGTTGGGGACACACCTGGGGACACCTGGGCACACCTGAGACACACCTGGGGACATTGGGGACACACCTGGACACACCTGGGCAGCCATCACCTGCTGCCACCTCCTCCCAGTCCCTCCCAGTATTTCCATAAAAGGGCATAGCTCCTTCCCAGTAACTCCCAGTCCCTCCCAGTTGCTCCCAGTGTTTCCATAAAAGGATATAGCTTCCTCCCAGTAACTCCCAGTTTGTCCCAGTGCCTCCCAGTCTGTCCCACTGTGCCCAGGACAGGTCACAAGTCCTTCCCAGTCCATCCCAGTCCATCCCAGTCCATCCCAGTCCCTCCCAGTGCTCCCATAAGAAACCATAGCTCCCTCCAAGTGCCGCAGTACAAAGTCATAGCTCATTCCCAGTAACTCCCAGTGCCTCCCAGTTTGTCCCAGTGCCTCCCAGTCTGTCCCAGCGTCCTCAAGACAGGTCACAACTCCTTCCCAGTCCATCCCAGTCCCTCCCAGTGCCTCCCAGTGCCCCCATAAGAAGCCATACCTCCCTCCCAGTGCCACAATACAAAGTCATAGCTCCCTCCCAGTTTGTCCCAGTTCATCCCAGTTTGTCTCAGTGCCTCCCAGTAACTCCCAGTCCCTCCCAGTCTGCCCCAGTGTCCCCAGGACAGGCCACAACCCCTTCCCAGTGCCTCCCAGTGCCTCCCAGTGCCCCCATAAGAAGCCATAGCTCCCTCCCAGTACCACAATACAAAGTCATAGCTCCCTCCCAGTTTGTCCCAGTTCATCCCAGTTTGTCTCAGTGCCTCCCAGTAACTCCCAGTCCCTCCCAGTCTGCCCCAGTGTCCCCAGGACAGGCCACAACCCCTTCCCAGTGCCTCCCAGTCCCTCCCAGTCCCTCCCAGTGCCCCCATAAGAAGCCATAGCTCCCTCCTAGTGCCACAATACAAAGTCATAGCTCCCTCCCAGTTTGTCCCAGTTCATCCCAGTTTGTCTCAGTGCCTCCCAGTAACTCCCAGTCCCTCCCAGTCTGTCCCAGTGTCCTCAAGACAGGTCACAACCCCTTCCCAGTGCCTCCCAGTCCCTCCCAGTGCCTCCCAGTGCCCCCATAAGAAGCCATAGCTCCCCTATAGAAGGTCATAGCTTATTCCCAGTAACTCCCAGTTTATCCTAGTTTATCCCAGTGCCTCCCAGTCCCTCCCAGTCTGTCCCAGTGTCTCCAAGACAGGTCACAACTGCTTCCCAGTCCCTCCCAGTCCCTCCCAGTGCCTCCCAGTGCCCCCATAAGAAGCCATAGCTCCCTCCCAGTACCACAATACAAAGTCATAGCTCCCTCCCAGTTTGTCCCAGTTCATCCCAGTTTGTCTCAGTGCCTCCCAGTAACTCCCAGTCCCTCCCAGTCTGTCCCAGTGTCCCCAGGACAGGCCACAACCCCTTCCCAGTGCCTCCCAGTCCCTCCCAGTGCCTCCCAGTGCCCCCATAAGAAGCCATAGCTCCCTCCCAGAACCACAATACAAAGTCGTAGCTCGTTCCCAGTAACTCCCAGTTGCTCCCAGTAACTCCCAGTTTGTCGCAGTGCCTCCCAGTAACTCCCAGTCCCTCCCAGTCTGCCCCAGTGTCCCCAGGACAGGCCACAACCCCTTCCCAGTGCCTCCCAGTCCCTCCCAGTGCCCCCATAAGAAGCCATAGCTCCCTCCCAGTGCCACAATACAAAGTCATAGCTCCCTCCCAGTTTGTCCCAGTTCATCCCAGTTTGTCTCAGTGCCTCCCAGTAACTCCCAGTCCCTCCCAGTCTGCCCCAGTGTCCTCAAGACAGGTCACAACCCCTTCCCAGTGCCTCCCAGTCCCTCCCAGTCCCTCCCAGTGCCCCCATAAGAAGCCATAGCTCCCTCCTAGTGCCACAATACAAAGTCATAGCTCCCTCCCAGTAACTCCCAGTGCCTCCCAGTTTGTCCCAGTTCATCCCAGTAACTCCCAGTGTGTCCCAGTGTGTCCAGGACAGGTCACAACTCCTTCCCAGTGCCTCCCAGTCCCTCCCAGTGCCCCCATAAGAAACCATAGCTCCCCTATAGAAGCTCATAGCTTGTTCCCAGTTCCTCCCAGTTTATCCCAGTTGCTCCCAGTAACTCCCAGTTTGTCCCAGTGCCCCGAGGTGCGGCTGAACATCATCTCGAACCTGGACTGCGTGAACGAGGTGATCGGCATCCGGCAGCTCTCGCAGTCCCAGTCCAAACCAGTCCAAACCAGTGCCTCCGCCATAGCTCACAGCTCCCTCCCAGTAACTCCCAGTTTGTCCCAGTGACTCCCAGTTTGTCCCAGTAACTCCCAGTGTCTCCCAGTGTCTCCCAGTGCCTCCCAGTGTCTCCCAGTGCCTCCCAGTCTTTCCCAGTGCCTCCCAGTGCCTCCATAAGAAACCACAGCTCTCTCCCAGTTCCTTCCAGTGCTCCCGTATGATGTCATAGCTTCTTCCCAGTGCCTCCCAGTAACTCCCAGTTTGTCCCAGTTCATCCCAGTCTGTCCCAGTGTGTCCAGGACAGGCCACAACCCCTTCCCAGTCCCTCCCAGTCCCTCCCAGTCCCTCCCAGTGCTCCCATAAGAAGCCATAGCTCCCTCCCAGTTCCACAGTACAAAGTCACAGCTCCCTCCCAGTAACTCCCAGTGCCTCCCAGTTTGTCCCAGTTCATCCCAGTGCCTCCCAGTCCCTCCCAGTCTGTCCCAGTGTGTCCAGGACAGGTCACAACTCCTTCCCAGTCCCTCCCAGTGCTTCCCAGTCCTTCCCAGTGCCCCCATAAGAAGCCATAGCTCCCCTATAGAAGATCATAGCTTATTCCCAGTAACTCCCAGTTCATCCCAGTAACTCCCAGTTTGTCCCAGTAACTCCCAGTCCCTCCCAGTCTGTCCCAGTGTCTCCAAGACAGGTCAGAACTCCTTCCCAGTCCCTCCCAGTGCCTCCCAGTGCCTCCCAGTGCTCCTATAAGAAACCATAGTTCTCTCCCAGTGCCACAGTACAAACTCATAGCTCATTCCCAGTAACTCCCAGTGCCTCCCAGTAACTCCCAGTTTGTCCCAGTTCATCCCAGTCTGTCCCAGTGTGTCCAAGACAGGCCACAACCCCTTCCCAGTGCCTCCCAGTCCCTCCCAGTGCCTCCCAGTGCCCCCATAAGAGACCACAACTCCCTCCCAGTCCCTGCTAGTGCCACAATACAAAGTCACAGCTTCCTCCCAGTTTGTCCCAGTTCCTCCCAGTAACTCCCAGTGTGTCCCAGTGCCCCGAGGTGCGGCTGAACATCATCTCGAACCTGGACTGCGTGAACGAGGTGATCGGCATCCGGCAGCTCTCGCAGTCGCTGCTCCCTGCCATCGTCGAGCTGGCCGAGGACGCCAAGTGGAGAGTGCGACTCGCCATCATCGAGTACATGCCGCTGCTGGCCGGCCAGCTGGTGAGACTGGGAGGGACTGGGAGGGACTGGGAGCGACTGGGAGGCACTGGGAGATGGTTATGGGTTCATTTGGGGGCACTGGTTTGTACTGGGAGAGTTGTATAGCTTTGTATGGGGGCACTGGGAGGGACTGGGAGAGGGTTGTGGTCTTGTATGGGGATACTGGGAGGGACTGGGATGGACTGGGAGAGACTGGGATGGACTGGGAGGGACTGGGAGGGACTGGGATGGAGTTATGGCCTTGTGTTGGGGTACTGGTTTGCACTGGTTTGCACTGGTTTGGACTGGGAGGCAGCTGTGGCTTTATATGGCAGCATTGAGAGAGGGTTGTGGCTTTGTATGGGGGCACTGGGATGGACTGGGATGGACTGGGAGGGACTGGGATGGACTGGGAGCAACTGGGAGGGACTGGGAGGGGGCTATGGGCTTGTATGTTGATACTGGTTTGTACTGGGAGGGACTGGGAGTGAACTACGGCTTCTCGTAGTGGCAGTGGGAGAGGGATGTGCCTTTGTATGGGGCACTGGGATGGACTGGGATGGACTGGGAGGCACTGGGATAAACTGGGATAAACTGGGAACCACTGGGATGGAGTTACGGTATTGTATATGGGCACTGGTTTGTACTGGGAGGCACTGGGAGGGGGTTATGGTGTTGTATATTGGTACTGGTTTGGACTGGTTTGTACTGGGAGAGCTGTGTGGCTTTGTATGGGGGCATTGGTGTGTACTAGGAGGGAGTTCTGGCCTTGTATGGGGACACTGGGATGGACTGGGAGGGACTGGGAGGGACTGGGAGGGACTGGGAGTGGGTTATGGTACTGTATATTGGCACTGGTTTGTACTGGTTTGTACTGCTTTGTACTGGTTTGCACTGGGAGGGCTGTATAGCTTTGTATGGGGGCATTAGGATGTACTGGGAGAGAGTTATGGCTCTGTATGGGGGCACTGGGATGGACTGGGAGGGACTGGGATGGACTGGGAGGGACTGCGAGGGACTGGGAGAGGGATATGTTCTTCTATTGGGGTACTGGGAAGCACTGGTTTGTACTGGGAGGAACTGGGAGGAAGCTATGTCTTCGTATAGGAGCACTGGGAGGCACTGGGAGAGGGTTGTGGCCTTGTATGGAGGGACTGGGAGAGACTGGGAGGGACTGGGAAGCACTGGGAGGCACTGGGATGGAGTTATGGTATTGTATATTGGCACTGGTTTGTACTGGGAGAGACTGGGATATACTGGGAGGAGGTTATGCATGGCCATCATCGAGTACATGCCGCTGCTGGCCGGCCAGCTGGTGAGACTGGGAGCACTGGGAGCACTGGGAGGGACTGGGAGGCACTGGGAGGGGGTTATGGTGTTGTGTATTGGTACTGGTTTGCACTGGTTTGTACTGGGAGAGAGTGGGAGAAAGCTATGTCTTCGTATAGGAGCACTGGGAGGCACTGGGAGAGGGTTGTGGCCTTGTATGGAGGGACTGGGATGGACTGGGAGGGACTGGGATGGACTGGGAGGGACTGGGAGGCACTGGGAGGGAGTTATGGTATTGTATATGGGCACTGGTTTGTACTGGGATATACTGGGAGGAGGTTATGCACGGCCATCATCGAGTACATGCCGCTGCTGGCCGGCCAGCTGGTGAGACTGGGAGCACTGGGAGGGACTGGGAGCGACTGGGAGCGACTGGGAGGGGGTTATGGTGTTGTGTATTGGTACTGGTTTGCACTGGTTTGTACTGGGAGAGAGTGGGAGAAAGTTATGTCTTCGTATAGGAGCACTGGGAGGCACTGGGAGAGGGTTGTGGCCTTGTATGGAGGGACTGGGATGGACTGGGAGGGACTGGGAGCGACTGGGATGGACTGGGAGGGACTGGGAGGGACTGGGAAGCACTGGGATGGAGTTGTGGCCTTGTATATTGGCACTGGTTTGTACTGGGAGGGGATTGGTTTATACTGGTGTGCGTTCGTACTGGTTTGTACTGGTTTGTACTGGTCCAGATTCGTTTGTAGTGGTCCGTGCTGGTCTGAACTGGTTCAAACTGGTCCATACTGGGAGGGCATTGGTTCATACTGGTGTGTGTTCATAATGGTTTGTCATGCTGTGTGCTCATCTCTGGTGGTTTATACTGGTTTGTACTGGTCTGTAGTGGTTTATACTGGTCTATACTGGTTTGGACTGGCTTATATTAGTTTGTACTGGTCTAAACTGGTCTATACTGGTCCGTACTGGTCTAAACTGGTTCAAACTGGTTTCTCTCCCCACAGGGTGTGGAGTTCTTCGATGAGAAGCTCAACTCGCTCTGCATGGCCTGGCTGGTGGACCACGGTACTGGGAGGGACTGGGATGGACTGGGAGGGACTGGGATGGACTGGGATGGACTGGGATGGGACTGGGAGGGACTGGGATGGACTGGGATGGACTGGGAGGGACTGGGATGGACTGGGATGGGACTGGGATGGACTGGGATGGGACTGGGATGGACTGGGAGGGGACTGGGATGGACTGGGATGGACTGGGGGGCACTGGGAGCTACTGGGATATTGATCTGTACTGATCCATATTAGTTTGTATTGATCTGTATGGATCCATACTGGTTCATACTGGTTTATACTGGTTTGTACTGGTTTTACTGGTTCGTACTGGTTCATACTGGTCTCTACTGGTTCGGACTGATCCATACCAATCCATATTGATCTATACCAGTCCATACCAGTCTGGACTGATCCATACTGGTTTGCATCGATCTGTATTGATCTGTGGCAGTTTGTACTGGTTTGAACTGGTTTATACTGGTTTATACTGGTTTATACTGGTTTATAGTGGTCCATACCGACCCGTATTGATCCATCCCAGTCCGTGTTGATCCATACTGATCCATAGTGGTTTGTATTGATCCGTATTGGTTTGTACTGATCCGGATTGGTTTATATTGATCCGTACTGGTCATCCTGGTTTTACTGGATCGTAGTGGGTTTTACTGGTGTATACTGGTTTTTACTGGTTTTTATCAGTTTACATTAGTCTATACTGGTTTTATTGATCAATCCGCATCTCTATTGATCCATACCAATCCATATTGATCCCTACCAGTGCACACCAGTTTGTATTGATCCATATTGATCTGAACTGATCAGTATTGGTTTGTATTGATCCATGCTGATCATATTGGTTTATACTGGTTCATATTGGTTTTGCTGGGTCATACTGGTTTATAGTGGTTTATACTGGTTTTTACTGGTTTATACCAATTAATAGTAGTTCGTAGTGGTCCATACCAATCCATATTGATCCGTACTGATCGGTATTGGTTTGTATTGATCCGTATTGGTTTGTATTGATCCATACCGATCATACCGGTTTATACTGGTTTGTAGTGGTTTTTACTGGTTCAGACTGGTTTTTGCTGGTTCAGACTGGTTTTTACTGGTTTATACTGGTTTTTATTGGTTTATACTAATTAATAGTGGTTTATACTGGTCCGTACCAATCCATATTGATCTGTACTGGTTGGTATTGGTTTGTATTGATCCGTATTGGTTTGTATTGATCCATACCGATCACACTGGTTTATAGTAGTTTTTACTGGTTTATACTGGTTTTTACTGGTTTATACTAATTAATAGTGGCTTATACTGGTCCATACCAATCCATACTGATCCGTATTGATCCTTAGCGATTTGTATGGATCCGTATTGATCGTATTGATTCATGCTGTCTTATATAGGTTCATACTGGTTTATACTGGTTTTTATTGCTTCTAACTGGTCCTTACTGGTTTCTCCCGCAGTCTACGCCATCCGCGAGGCCGCCACCAGTAACCTGCGCAAACTGGTGGAGCGATTCGGGCACACCTGGGCCCAGGGCACCATCGTGCCCAAGGTGTTAGCCATGGCGGCCGACCCCAACTACCTGCACCGCATGACCACGCTCTTCTGCATCAACGTGAGTGACGCACCTGGGCACACCTGGGCACACCTGGGGGGGTTAGGGACACACCTGGGCACACCTGGGATACAGCTGGGGGGGTTAGGGACACACCTGGGCACACCTGGGATACACCTGGGTACACCTGGGATACACCTGGGGGGGTTAGAGATACACCTGGGTACACCTGGGGGCCATGGCGGCCGACCCCAACTACCTGCACCGCATGACCACCCTGTTCTGCATCAACGTGAGTGACGCACCTGGGCACACCTGGGCACACCTGGGATACAGCTGGGCACACCTGGGCACACCTGGGATACAGCTGGGTACACCTGGGCACACCTGGGCACACCTGGGGGGGTTAGAGATACACCTGGGTACACCTGGGCACACCTGGGGGGGCTAGAGATACATCTGGGTACACCTGGGATACAGCTGGGCACACCTGGGGGGGTTAGAGATACACCTGGGCACACCTGGGGGGTTAGAGATACACCTGGGCACACCTGGGGCACACCTATCTCACCTGTCCCTCACCTGTCTCACCTGTCCCACCTGTCTCACCTGCCCAGGTGCTGTCGGAGGTGTGTGGGCAGGAGGTGACCACCACGCAGATGCTGCCCACGGTGCTGCGCATGGCCGTGGGGTCACCTGGGCACACCTGTCCCTTACCTGTCTCACCTGTCTGACCTATCTCACTTGTGTGTCACCTGTCTCACCTGCCCAGGTGCTGTCGGAGGTGTGTGGCCAGGAGGTGACCACCACGCAGATGCTGCCCACGGTGCTGCGCATGGCTGCCGACGCCGTGGCCAACGTGAGGTTCAACGTGGCCAAGTCCCTGCAGCGCATCGGGCCCATCCTGGACAGCGGGTACGAGTGACCCGTGGGACCAGAGTGACCAGAGTGACCGGTGGGACCAGTATAGAGTGACCAGTAGAGTGACCAGTGGGACCAGTAGAGTGACCAGGGGGACCAGTATAGAGTGACCAGAGTGACCAGTGGGACCAGTGGGACCACTACAGAGTGACCAGGGGGACCAGTATAGAGTGACCAGAGTGACCAGTACGGGAACCAGTGTGACCAGAGTGACCAGTATAGAGTGACCAGAGTGACCAGTGGGACCAGTATAGAGTGACCAGTGGGACCAGTGGGACCAGTAGAGTGACCCGTGGGACCAGTATAGAGTGACCAGTGGGACCAGTATAGAGTGACCAGAGTGACCAGTGGGACCAGTATAGAGTGACCAGAGTGACCAGTGGGACCAGTATAGAGTGACCAGAGTGACCAGTATGGCCAGTACGAGTGACCCGTGGGACCAGTGGGACCAGTAGAGTGACCAGTAGAGTGACCGGTGGGACCAGTACGGAGTGACCAGAGTGACCAGTGGGACCAGTATAGAGTGACCAGAGTGACCAGTGGGACCAGTAGAGTGACCAGTAGAGTGACCGGTGGGACCAGTATGGAGTGACCAGAGTGACCAGTGGGACCAGTATAGACTGACCAGTGGGACCAGTACAGAGTGACCGGTGGGACCAGAGTGACCAGCAGAGTGACCAGAGTGACCAGTGGGACCAGTGGGACCAGTACAGAGTGACCAGGGGGACCAGTATAGAGTGACCAGTGGGACCAGTACAGAGTGACCAGTGTGGGGACCAGTGTGACCAGTGGGACCAGAGTGGCCAGTACAGAGTGACCAGTGGGACCAGTATAGAGTGACCAGAGTGACCCGTGGGACCAGTATAGAGTGACCAGAGTGACCAGTGGGACCAGTGTGGGGACCAGTGTGACCAGTGGGACCAGAGTGACCAGAGTGGCCAGTACAGAGTGACCAGTGGGACCAGTGTGGCCAGTATAGAGTGACCAGTGGGACCAGTGTGGCCAGTATAGAGTGACCAGTGGGACCAGTACGGGGACCAGTGTGACCAGAGTGACCAGAGTGGCCAGTACAGAGTGACCAGTGGGACCAGTGTGACCAGTATGGCCGGTATAGAGTGACCAGTGGGACCAGTGTGGCCAGTGTGACCAGTATGGCCAGTATGGGGACCAGTATGACCAGTGTGACCAGTACGGGGACCAGTGTGGCCAGTATGGGCAGTACAGAGTGACCAGGATGGCCACTGGTGACCAGTACAGACACAGGGACCACAGTGACGGGGGGTGACCAGTCTCACCTGATCATTGTCCTTCACCTGTCCCACCTGTCCCACCTGTCCCTCACCTCACCTGTCCCAATCTCACCTCTCTCACCTGTCTCACCTGTCCCAATCTCACCTGTCTCACCTGTCTCACCTGTCCCAATCTCACCTGTCCCACCTGTCCCAATCTCACCTGTCTCACCTGTCCCAATCTCACCTGTCTCACCTGTCCCAATCTCACCTGTCTCACCTGTCTCACCTGTCCCAATCTCACCTGTCTCACCTGTCGCACCTGCGCAGGACTCTGCAGACCGAGGTGAAGCCCGTGCTGGAGAAGCTGACGCAGGATCAGGACGTGGACGTCAAGTATTTCGCACAGGAGGCACTGACAGGTGAGGGACACACCTGGGGACAGGTGACACACCTGGGGACACACCTGGGGACACACCTGGAGGGGTCAGGGACACACCTGGGGACACCTGGGGGGGACCGGGACACACCTGGGGGGACATTGGGGGCAGACCTGGGGACAGGGGACACACCTGGGGATGGGTGACACACCTGGGGACACACCTGGGAGGGTCAGAGACACACCTGGGGACAGGTGGCACCCCTGGGGACACCTGGGGGGACATTGGGGACACCTAGGGGGGTCAGGTGACACACCTGGGGAGCTCAGGGACACACCTGGGGACACCTGGGGGGGGCAGGTGACACACCTGGGGACACCTGGGGGGGACCGGGACACACCTGGGGACATCTGGAGGGACATTGGGGACACCTGGGGGGGTCAGGGACACACCTGGGGACACACCTGGGGATGGGTGACACACCTGGGGACACCTGGGGGAGACAGGTGACACACCTGGGGACACACCTGGGAACACTTGGGGGTGCTCAGGGACACCTGGGGGGGGACAGGTGACACCTGGAGGGGACACTGGGGACACCGTGGGAGGGAACTGGGACGAACTGGGACAAACTGGGCCAAACTGGGGACACGGCGGTCACCGCTGACCTCTCTGTCCCCTCCCCCCACAGTGCTGGCGCTGGCCTGACCCCCCCGGACCCTCCCCCCGCATGTCACCGGCGCTGTGACCCCTCCCCCTCCCCCTCCCTCCGCCATCTTTGTCACCCCTCCCCCCCCACTGTCCCCTCCCCCACCCCGGGGGTGTCACTGTGTCCCCTCCCCTCCCCCCCCCAGTTCTGCTGTTAATTAATTAACGATGATTTCGCCGTTAATAAAAACCACAACGAGGCTCCGGTGGTGTTTATTTGGGGGGGGTGCGGGGGGGTCTGGTCACGTGGTACAGAACGCGCCCCCTCTCCATTATTAAAAAGGCGCCTGGCCCTTTAAATTTAGGCCACGCCCTGTGCGCATGCGCTGTAGGCATTCAAACAGCGGCGCGCATGCGCAGAAGCAGCGCGGGGTGGTGTAGCTCTTGCCCTTCTGCGCATGCGCGGCTCGGCTCTCTGTTGGCCACGCCCCTCGTGCGCATGCGCAGGATGCCGCAGGAGTGCTCGCGTCCGTTCTGCGCATGCGCGCGGCGCCGCTATTGCACGCCGCTCTCCTGCGCACGCGCGCGGCGCCTCACGGTAAGCCACGCCCCCTCCCCCTCAGCCCGCCGGTGCTGGGAGAAGCGGAAAAAGCACCGAGAGACCTCCGGGAGCACCGCAGAACCTTCGAGAAACCTCAGGGACCACCGGGGAACCCACCCCCGGGACCCCCGCGGGCGCCGCCATGTCGGACTCGGGGCAAAGCCCCGCCCCCGCCGCGCGCCGCCGCTGCTGGAACCGCGAGAAGGAAGCGGAAGGAGGCGCCGGAGAGCGGAGGGTGGGCGTGGCTTCCGGGGGTGGGCGGGGCTAGTGGTGCATTGAGGGTGGTGCTTGTGGGGGCGGGGCTTGGGGTGTGGGCGGGGCTACAAGTGATGGTGAGGGGTGGGCGGGGCTGTGGTGAGGCGCGTGAGGGGAGGTGGGCGTGGCTTGGCGATGATTGGCAGCACCCAGCGCTCACCCATCCCACCTGCGGGGGCGTGGCTTCCTGAGTGGGCGGGGCTGCGGTGAGGCGTGAGGGGAGGTGGGCGTGGCTTCGCGAGTGGGCGGAACTGTGAGGCATGAGGGGAGGTGGGCGTGGCTTGACGATGATTGGCAGCACCCAGCGCCTCCCCACCACACGTGTGGGGGCGTGGCTTCGTTATGGGAAAGGCAGGGTTATAAGGTGGGCGTGGCCTTCATTGTGGGCGTGTCCACAGGAGGGGGAGGAGCCAGCGGGGACCCTCCAGAAGACGCCAATCATCTTAGCCAAGCCCCCCGCGGAACGACAGCAAGCCCCGCCCCTCCCAAAGGCGGGGCCAGCGCAAGCCCCGCCCCCTCCCGCCCCGGCCCCGCCCATCGTGCTGATGAAAGCGCGGGGGGAGGAGGGGCGGGGAGGGGGCGGGGCCTCCACGGCGGCGGGGGAGGGGCAAACACAAGCCCCGCCCATGGAGAGGGAGGGGCCACGCCCCACCCAACCTGTCTATCAACTGCACAGCCGCGGCCTGGCCCCGCCCGGAGCGCTGGACCGTGAGTGGGCGGGGCCGGAGGGGGCGGGGCTGTGTGAGGGAAAGGGGTGTGGTCAGTTGGGGCGGGGCTAGGGGAATGCTGTGGGCGGGGTTAAGGGGCGTGGCTAAGGGTTTGTGTGGGTTAATGACTGAAGGGGCGTGGTTTGGTGGTGTGGGCGTGGTCAGCAAGGCTGGGGGTGTGGTCATGATTGTGGGCGTGGCTAGGATTGACGAGGGGGAGGGGCGGGGCTTATGTCAGAGGGCGTGGTCACTGTGTGAGGGTCAATAGTGGGCGGGGCTGAGGGTGCTGGGCGGGGCTAAAGATTGTGGGTGTGGCTAAGGATGGTGGGCGGGGCTAATGGTTGAGGCTAATGGATGTGGGTGTGGCTACAAGTGGTGGGCGGGGCTAAGAGTTGTGGGTGGGTTATGGTGGGCGTGGCTAAAGAGTGTGGGCAGTCCTAATGGTGGTGGGCGTGGCTAAAGAGAATGGTGCTAAGGATTGTGGGCGTGGCTAAGTGTCATGGGCGGGGCTAACGGGCGATGCTGATTGTGGGCGTGGCTACAAGTGGTGGGCGGGGCTAAGGATGGTGGGCGGGGTTAATGGGTGTGGCTAGAGATTGTAGGCGGGGCTAAGGGTGGTGGGCGTGGCTAAAGATTGTGGGTGGAGCTACAGATTGTGGGCGGAGCTAAGGATTGTGGGTGGGGCTAAGAACGATGGGTGGGGTCAGTGATGCTGGGCGGGGCTACAGATGGTGGGTGTGGCCAAATATGGTGGGTGGGGCTAAGGCTGATGGGCGTGGCTAAATATGGGCGTGGCTAATGAGGATGGGCGTGTGTAACCACGGTGGGCGTGGCTAACGCTTGTGGGCGTGGCCAACGCTTGAAACCATAACAATGAGCCGTTTGGGAGTTGTGGGCGTGTCCTTCCGGGGGGCGTGTCCCCCCAGAAGGGGGCGTGTCCCCACGCTAAGCCCCGCCCCCAGCCGCCCAAGCCCAAGCCCGATTGGCCGCGCCGGAGAAGATGAAAACCAGTATCAAACTGGTGGACGAGCAGATGAACTGGTGCGACAGCGCCCTGGAGGTGGGGGCGGGGCCTGGCCGGGGAGGGGCGTGGTTTGGGCTGTGGGGGGCGTGGCCTGGGCCCTCCCAGTGACTCCCAGTGCTCCCAGTTCCTGCTGGAGCAGACGGACGTGCTGGTGGTGGGAGCGCTGGGGCTGCAGGGAACTGGGAAATCCACGGTGCTGTCGCTGCTGGCGGGAAACCAGCCCGAGGAGGATCCGCGGTACTGGGGGCACTGGGGGGACTGGGAGGGACTGGGAGCGACTGGGAGGGGATTGGGAGGGGCTGGGAGGCACTGGGAGGGACTGGGAGGGGATTGGGAGGGGAGTGGGATCAAACTGGGATGGACTGGGAGCGACTGGGAGCGACTGGGAAGGGATTGGGAGGGACTCGGATCAAACTGGGAGGGACTGGGAGCGACTGAGAGGGGATTGGGGGGGACTGGGATCAAACTGGGAGGGACTGGGAGGGACTGGGAGCGACTGGGAGGGGATTGGGGGGGACTGGGAATGGATTGGGATGGACTGAGATCAAACTGGGAGCGACTGGGAGCGACTGGGAGGGGATTGGGGGGGACTGGGCTGGACTGGGATGGGACTGGGATGGGATTGGGAGGGACTCGGATCAAACTGGGAGGGACTGGGATGGACTGGGAGCGACTGGGAGGGGATTGGGGGGGACTGGGATGGGATTGGGAGGGACTGGGATCAAACTGGGAGGGACTGGGAGCGACTGGGAGCGACTGGGAGGGACTGGGAGCGACTGGGAGGGGATTGGGAGGGACTGGGATGGACTGGGATGGGACTGGGATGGGATTGGGAGGGACTCGGATCAAACTGGGAGGGACTGGGAGCGACTGGGAGGGGATTGGGGGGGACTGGGATGGACTGGGATGGGACTGGGATGGACTGGGATGGGACTGGGAGGGATTGGGAGGGACTGGGATGGGATTGGGAGGGACTTGGATCAAACTGGGAGGGACTGGGATGGACTGGGAGGCACTGGGAGGGGACTGGGGGGCACTGGGAATGGATTGGGATGGACTGAGATCAAACTGGGAGGGACTGGGATGGACTGGAGGGGACTGGGATGGGATTGGGAGGGACTCGGATCAAACTGGGAGGGACTGGGATGGACTGGGAGGCACTGGGAGGGACTGGGAAGGGATTGGAATGGACTGGGATATACTGGGAATGAACTGGGAAGGCACTGGGAGAGCTCTGATAGAGACTGGGAGGGCTTTGGGACATACTGGGAGGCACTGGGAAAGGACTGGGAGGGCTCTGGTAGAGACTGGGATGGGACTGGGATGGACTGGGAGGGACACTGGGCCTAACTGGGAGGGACTGGGATGGACTGGGAGGGACACTGGGCCTAACTGGGAGGGACTGGGATGGACTGGGATGGACTGGGAGGGGCACTAGGCCATAGTGGGAAGGACTGGGGAGGCCCATACTGGTCCAAACTGGTCCAAACTGGTCCATACTGGTCCAAACTGGTCCATACTGGTCCATACTGGTCCATACTGGTCCAAACTGGTTTATACTGGTCCATACTGGTGGGCAGCTCGTTCGTGTTCCGGCCGCAGCCGCCGGAGCTGCGGGAAAGGGGCGGAGCCCAAACCGGAGGCATCGATTTGTTCGTCACTCAGGAGAGAGTTCTGTTCCTGGACACGCAGGTGAGCCCTTAATTAGCGCTAATTAGCGTTGATTAATGCTAATTAACGGTCCTGGCCTCGGCCGGGAGGAGCCTGAGCTTCGCCGCTCTTAATTAGTGCGAAAAATGAGAAAATTAAGAAAATTTTGGGTTTAAATTAGATCCAGAGTGATCCGATTGGGGGTTAATTAGTGCTAATTAGTGTTAATTAACGCTCCTGACCTCGGCCGGGAGGGGCCTGGAGTTTACTGTTTTTAATTAGGGCGAAAAAATGAGAAAATTGGGAAAATTTTGGGTTTAAATTGGGGGGAGTTAGATCCGAAGTGCTCCGATTTTGATTAATTAGCGCTAATTAATGATTTGATCGTGCTCATTGCGCGGTTGCTGATATCGGTTGTGCTGTAATTAGGCTTAATTGCGGTTAATTGGCGGCTAATTAGTCAATGTCGAGGCCAAATCAGCCCTAATTACCGTAATTAGTCCATTTACCGTATTTACTCCCCGTTACCGTAATTACCCCAATTACCGTATTTACCCTAATTATCGCAATTACCCGAGTTACCGTAATTACCCCAATTACCGTATTTACCCTAATTATCGCAATTACCCGAGTTACCGTAATTACCCGAATTACCGTGATTAGTCCGTTTACCGTATTTACTCCCGTTTACCGTAATTACCCCAATTACCATGTTTGCCCGCAATTAATTACCATATTTCTCCCCAGTTAATTACCGTATTTACCCCAATTAACATAATTATCCCAATTACCGTACCTACCCCATTGCCATAATTACCCCAATTACCGTAATTACCCCAATTACCGTAATTACCCCAATTACCGTATTTACCCCAATTACCGTAATTACCCCAATTACCACAACCCCAATTTCCCCTCCCCCCTCCATTACCACGCGGGTGGGCGTGGCCTCACCGACCACACCCACCCCGGCCCCGCCCCCTTCCTCAGCCCATCCTAAGCCCCGCCCACCTCGATCACCTGATCAACAACGACCGGAAGCTTCCGCCCGAGTTCGCTCTGCCCCACGCCTACGTGGAGACGCAGGTGAGGGCGTGGCCGGGCGGGGTTGATTATGCAAATGAGGCGGCGGTTATGCTAATTAGGGTGGTCGCAGTCGTTGCAGATCGCGGCGTTCCTGTTCACCGTGTGCCACGTGGTGCTGCTGGTGCAGGATTGGTTCACCGACCTGGGGCTCTACAGGTGGGGCTGACCCCAAAGTGACCCCAAAGTGACCTAAAGTGACCCCAAAATGACCGTGAACTGACCCTGAATTGACCCCAAAACTGACCCGGAACTGACCTAAAAGTGACCCCAGAAGTGACCCTAAAGTGAACCCAAAACTGACCCAGAAGTGACCCCCAAGTGACCCTAAAAGTGACCCTAAAGTGACCCCAAAAGTGACCCTGAACTGACCCATAAGTGATCCTAAAGTGACCCCAAAACTGACCTAAAAGTGACCCCAAAAGTGACCCTAAACTGACCCTAAAACTGACCCTAAAGTGACCCCAAAACTGACCCAGAAGTGACCCCCAAGTGACCCTAAAAGTGACCCTAAAGTGACCCTGAACTGACCCATAAGTGATCCTAAAGTGACCCCAAAACTGACCCCGAAATGACCTAAAGTG
The DNA here is from genome assembly GCA_036630365.1 of Acanthiza pusilla. Taxonomy (NCBI): domain Eukaryota; kingdom Metazoa; phylum Chordata; class Aves; order Passeriformes; family Acanthizidae; genus Acanthiza; species Acanthiza pusilla. Next base: position 48,086 of record JAXCHO010000319.1, read on the forward strand.
ACCCTGAAGTGACCCCAAAGTGACCCCAAAATGACCTCAAGTGACCCTGAAGTGACTCCAAAGTGACCCTAAAGTGGCCCAAAAGTGACCCCAAACCTGACCCTGAACTGACCCATAAGTGACCCATAAGTGATCTTGAACTGACCTTGCATTGACCCCAAAGTGACCCCAAAACTGACCCATAAGTGACCCCAAAACTGATCCGTAAATGAGCCGCAAAGTGACCCCAAGCTTGACCCAAAAGTGACCTTGAAGTGACCCCAAACTGACCCCAAAAGTGACCCTGAACTGACCCATAAGTGACACATAAAATGACCCATAAGTGACCCCAAAGTGACCCCAGAATGACCCCAAAAGTGACCCTAAACTGACCCATAACTGACCCTAAAACTGAGCTATAATTGAGCCATAGAATGACCTTAAAGTGACCCCAAACTGACCCATAAGTGACCCAAAATGACCCTAAACTTACCCGAACTGCCCCACAGATTCCTGCCCCACATCTCCTGCCCCACACCTGCCCCACATCTTGATTCCTGCCCCACAGCTCTTCCTCAGATTCCTGCCCCACATCTCCTGCTCTCTGCCCCACACGTGCCCCACACCTGTGCCCCACATCTCGATTCCTGCCCCACACTTTACCCCACTGATTCCTGCCCCACACCTGCCCCACACGTGCCCCACACGTGCCCCACGTCTGCCCCACATCTGCCCCACGTGTGCCCCACGTGCCCCCAGGTTCCTGCAGAGTGCAGATTCCTGCCCCACACCTGCCCCACACTCTGCCCCACACGTGCCCCACGTCTGCCCCACATCTGCCCCACATCTGCCCCACATCTGCCCCACATGTGCCCCACATGTGCCCCCCAGGTTCCTGCAGAGTGCAGATTCCTGCCCCACACCTGCCCCATAGATTCCTGCCCCACATGTTGATTCCTGCCCCACATCTGGATTCCTGCCCCACACCTGCCCCACATCTTGGTTTCTCTGCCCCCCATGTGCCCCCAGGTTCCTGCAGACAGCTGAGATGGTCAAGCCTCCCACGCCGTCCCCGAGCCACGACTCGAGCGGGGGAGGGGCCGAGGAGCCCTCCGAGTACTACCCACACCTGGGTGAGCCCCATGGATCCCATCCTGACCCATAGATCCTGACCCACACCTGGGTGAGCCCCATAGATCCTGACCCATAGATCCTGACCCACACCTGGGTGAGCCCCATAGATCCTGACCCATAGATCTGCTCTGCCCCATAGATCTGACCCATAGATCCTGACCCACACCTGGGTGAGCCCCACGGGTCTGCTCTGCCCCACTGATCCTGACCTATAGATCCTGACCCACACCTGGGTGAGCCCCACAGATCCTGACCCACAGATCCTGACCCACAGATCCTGACCCATAGATCCTGACCCACACCTGGGTGAGCCCCACGGGTCCTGACCCACAGATCCTGACCCATAGATCCTGACCCACACCTGGGTGAGCCCCACGGGTCCTGACCCATAGATCTGACCCATAGATCTGCCCCACGGATCCTGACCCATAGATCCTGACCCATAGATCTGCCCCATAGATCCTGACCCACACCTGGGTGAGCCCCATGGATCCTGACCCATAGATCCTGACCCATAGATCTGCCCCATAGATCCTGACCCACACCTGGGTGAGCCCCATGGATCCTGACCCATAGATCCTGACCCATAGATCCCATCCTGACCCATAGATCTGACCCATAGATCCTGACCCATAGATCTGACCCATAGATCCCATTCTGATCCATAGATATCATCCTGACCCATAGATCTGATCTACCCCATAGATCCCATCTGACCCATAGATCCTGACCCATAGATCCTGACCCACACCTGGGTGAGCCCCACAGATCCTGACCCACAGATCCTGACCCACACCTGGGTGAGCCCCACGGGTCTGCCCCATAGATCTGATCCTGACCCATGGATCCTGACCCATAGATCCCATCCTGCCCCATAGATATCATCCTGACCCACACCTGGGTGAGACCCATAGATCTGACCCATAGATCCTGACCTATAGATCCTGACCCATAGATCCTGACCCATAGATCTGCCCCATAGATCTGCTCTGACCCATAGATATCATCCTGACCCACACCTGGGTGAGCCCCACGGATCCTGACCCATAGATCCTGACCCATAGATATCATCCTGACCCACAGATCCTGACCCATAGATCCTGACCCATAGATCCTGACCCATAGATATCATCCTGACCCACAGATCCTGACCCATAGATCCTGACCCATAGATCCTGACCCATAGATATCATCCTGACCCACAGATCCTGACCCATAGATCCCATCCTGACCCACACCTGGGTGAGCCCCATAGATCTGCTCTGCCCCATAGATCTGACCCATAGATCTGCTCTGACCAATAGATATCACTCTGACCCACACCTGGGTGAGCCCCACGGGTCTGCCCCATAGATCTGCCCCATAGATCTGCCCCATAGATCTGCCCCATAGATCTGACCCATAGATCTGACCCATAGATCCTGACCCATAGATCCTGACCCATAGATTGTGACCCATGGATCCTGACCCATAGATCTGACCCATAGAGATCATCCTGACCCATAGATCTGACCCATAGATCTGATCTGCCCCATAGATCTGCCCCACGGATCCTGACCCATAGATCTGACCCATAGATCCTGACCCATAGATATCATCCTGACCCACACCTGGGTGAGCCCCACAGATCCTGCCCCACAGATCCTGCCCCATAGATCTGACCCATAGATCCCATCCTGACCCATAGATCCCATCCTGCCCCATAGATCTGACCCATAGATATCATCCTGACCCACACCTGGGTGAGCCCCACAGATCTGCCCTGCCCCATAGATCTGCCCCATAGATCTGCCCCATAGATCTGATCTGCCCCATAGATCCTGGTCCTGCCCCATAGATCCCATCCTGCCCCATAGATAGCATCCTGCCCCATAGATCTGCCCCATAGATCTGCTCTGCCCCATAGATCTGCCCCACAGATCCTGCCCCATAGATGTGACCCTGCCCCATAGATAGCATCCTGCCCCATAGATCTGCCCCATAGATCCTGGTCCTGCCCCATAGATCTGCCCCATAGATCCCATCCTGCCCCATAGATCCCATCCAGCCCCATAGATCTGACCCTGCCCCACAGATCTGCCCCATAGATCTGACCTGTGGGTGGATTTGAGGTGAATTTGGGGTGAATTTCGGGGGTCCTGACTGAATTTTGGGGTGGATTTTGGGGAGGATTTTAGGGTGAATTTGGGGAGAATTTTGGAGTGAATTTTGGAGTGAATTTTGGGGCTCCTGACTGAATTTTTTGAAGGATTTTTGGGTGAATTTGGGGAGGATTTTGTGAGGATTTTGGGGTAAATTTTGGGTTTTTTTCAGTGTTCGTGCAGACCCGCGCTCCCCCCGAGAGTTTCTCGCCGCGGCGCCTGCGGCAAATGCACACAGTGCTGGGGAGGCTCATGGCTCACTCCCGACTCAAATACCGCGGTGAGATTGGGGAAAAATCCACCAAATTCGGGAAAATTAGGGAATTTCAGAATTTGGGGGAAAAAATTGGGGTGGTCTGGGCGGAAATTTGGGGGTTTTTGGGGGATTTTGGGTAAAAAATGAGGATTTTTGGGGGGAAATCGGAGGGGTTTGGGGGATTTTTGGTGGATTTCTTGGGGAATTTTTTTGGGGGAAATTCAGGGGATTTGGGGTTTTCGGGCGGAATTTTTGGATTTTGGGAAGTTGGGGGTGAAATTTGGGAAGAAATTTTGGGGTTTTTTGGGGGGAAATTTGGGGAAAAAATGTGGATTTTTGAGGAGAAATCCAGAGAGAAATCAGAGGATTTGGGGGATTTTTGATGGATTTTTTTGGGGATTTTTTTTTATTTTTGGGGATTTTTTTTGATGTTTGGGTATTTTCGGATTTTTGGGAATTCGGGGGTGAAATTTGGGGGTGAAATTTGGGGTTTTTTGGGGGAAAATTTTGGGGAAAAATGGTGACTTTTGGGAAGAAATCCAGAGAGAAATTGGAGGATTTTGGGGATTTTTGGGGGATTTTTTTTTGGGATTTTTCAGGAATTTTAGGAGGAATTTTTGGGATTTTTTGGAGAATTTTTGGGGAGAATTTGGGAACTGTGGAAATTGGGAATTTGGGGGTGAAATTTGGGTTTTTTGGGTGGATTTTGGGTGAACTTGGGGAGTTGTGCATCGGCGAATGCACACAGTGCTGGGGAGGCTCATGGCTCACTCCCGACTCAAATACCGCGGTGAGTTTGGGGGAAAATCCAGAGATTTTGGGAAAATTTGGGAATTTCAGAATTTGGGGAAAAAATCGGGTTGGTTTGGGTGGAAATTTGGGGGTTTTTGGGAAAAATTTGGGGAAAAAAAGGCGATTTTTGAGAGGAAATTCGCGAATTTTGGGGATTTTTTTTTTGGATTTTTTGGGTAATCTTGGGGTGAATTTTTGGGATTTTCAGGATGAATTTTTGGGATGAATTTGGGGAATTTCGGGGTGCATTTTTGGGATTTTTGGGGTGAATTTTAGGGTGAATTTTGGGATTTTTAGGATGAATTTTTAGGCTTTTCGTGGCGATTTTTGGGGCGATTTTTCGTGTGATTTTTGGGTAATTTTGGGGTGATTTTTTAAAAATTTTTGGATAAATTTTGGGGTTCATTTTGGGGTGAATTTTGGGATTTTTGGGGCGATTTTTTTGATTTTTGGGGCGATTTTTTTTTATTTTTGGGGCGATTTTTTTGATTTTTGGGGCGATTCTTTCGGGAATTTTTAGGGTAATTTTGGGATTTTTGGGGTGAATTTTCGGGATTTTCATGGCGATTTTTGGGGCGATTTTTTTGATTTTTGGGGCGATTCTTTCAGGGATTTTTGGGGTGACTTTGGCTGATTTTTGGGGTTCATTTTGGGTTCATTTTGGGGTGAATTTTGGCATTTCCAGGCTCTCTCTCCATGCGGGAGCTCCTCCCGGGCAGTTCGGGCAGTCTCGGCGTGAATTTTTGGGGTGAATTTGGGGATTTTCATGGCGATTTTTGGGGCGATTTTTTTGATTTTTGGGGCGATTTTTTGGGTGATTTTTGGGTAATTTTGGGGCGATTTTTTTTAACTTTTTGGCTGATTTTTGGGGTGAATTTTGGGGTGAATTTTTGGGATTTTCATGGCGATTTTTGGGGCGATTTTTTTTTATTTTTGGGGCAATTCTTTTGATTTTTGGGGCGATTTTTTTGATTTTTGGGGCGATTTTTTTGGATTTTTGGGGCGATTTTTTTGATTTTTGGGGCGATTCTTTCGGGGATTTTTGGGGTGAATTTGGGTAATTTTGGGGTTCATTTTTGGGATAATTTTGGGGTGAATTTGGGGTGTTTCAGGCTCTCTCTCCATGCGGGAGCTGCTCCCGGGCAGCTCGGGCACTCTCAGGGTGAATTTTTGGGGTGAATTTTGGGATTTTCAGGGCGATTTTTGGGGTGAATTTTGGGATTTTTGGGGTGAATTTTTGGGGTGAATTTGGCTGATTTTTGGGGTGAATTTTGGGGTGAATTTTGGGATTTTTCATGGCCATTTTGGCGATTTTTTGGGGTGAATTTTCGGGATTTTCAGGGCGATTTTTGGGGCGATTTTTTCGATTTTTGGGGCGATTTTTCAGGTGATTTTTGGGTAATTTTGGGGCGATTTTTTTTTAAATTTTCGGGGTTAATTTGGGTAATTTTGGGGTTCATTTTGGGTTCATTTTGGGTTCATTTTGGGTTTCCAGGCTCTCTCTCCATGCGGGAGCTCCTCGCGGGCAGCTCGGGCAGTCTCAGGGTGAATTTTTGGATAATTTTGGGCTGAATTTTTGGGATTTTCAGGACGAATTTTTGGGGTGAATTTTGGGATTTTTGGGGTGAATTTTTGGGTGATTTTGGGGATTTTTCAGGGTGATTTTTTTTGTAATTTTGGGGCAATTTTTTTTGATTTTTCGGGGTGAATTTTTTGATTTTTGGGCTGATTTTTTTGGGTGAATTTTTGGTTTCTCGGGGTGATTTTTTTTGGTAATTTTCCAGGATTTTTTGGGTGATTTTTTGGGTAATTTTGGGGCGATTCTTTTGATTTTTGGGGCGATTTTTTTGATTTTTGGGGCAATTTTTTTGATTTTTGGGGCGATTCTTTCGGGGATTTTTGGGGTAATTTTGGGGTGATTTTTTTTAAATTTTGGGGTTCATTTTGGGTTCATTTTGGGGTGAATTTTGGCATTTCCAGGCTCTCTCTCCATGCGAGAACTCCTCCCGGGCAGCTCGGGCAGTCTCGGCGTGAATTTTTGGGGTGAATTTTGGGATTTTCATGGCGATTTTTGGGGCGATTTTTTTGATTTTTGGGGCGATTTTTTGGGTGATTTTTGGGTAATTTTGGGGCGATTTTTTTTAACTTTTTGGCTGATTTTTGGGGTGAATTTTGGGGTGAATTTTTGGGATTTTCATGGCGATTTTTGGGGCGATTTTTTTTTATTTTTGGGGCAATTCTTTTGATTTTTGGGGCGATTTTTTTGATTTTTGGGGCGATTTTTTTTGATTTTTGGGGCAATTTTTTTGATTTTTGGGGCGATTCTTTCGGGGATTTTTGGGGTAATTTTGGGGTGGATTTGGCTGATTTTTGGGGTTGATTTTGGGATAATTTTGGGGTAAATTCTGGCATTTCCAGGCTCTCTCTCCATGCGGGAGCTCCTCCCGGGCAGTGCGGGCAATCTCGGGGTGAATTTTTGGGGTGAATTTTGGGATTTTCAGAGCAACTTTTGGGGTGATTTTTGGGTAATTTTGGGGTGTTTTTTTTATTTTTGGGGCGATCCTTTCGGGAATTTTTAGGGTAATTTTGGGGTGACTTTTTGGGTAATTTTGGGATTTTTAGGATGAATTTTTGGGCTTTTCATGGCGATTTTTGGGGCGATTCTTTTGATTTTTGGGGTGATTTTTTTGATTTTTGGGGCGATTTTTTGGGTGATTTTTGGGTAATTTTGGGGCGATTTTTTTTTAAATTTTCGGGGTTAATTTGGGTAATTTTGGGGTTCATTTTGGGTTCATTTTGGGGTGTTTTAGGCTCTCTCTCCATGCGGGAGCTGCTCCCGGGCAGCGCGGGCAGCGCCGCCGTTCCCCCCGAGGCTGAGGTCAATCTCTTTCTGCTGCCGCCCCTGGAGGACGAGGCTGACGAGAGCCTGCCCCGCTCCGGTACGCACCAGTATAAACCAGTATAAACCAGTATAAACCAGTATGGACTGGGATAGACCAGTATGGACCAGTGTGGACTGGGATAGACCAGTATAAACCAGTATGGACCAGTGTGGACTGGTATAGACCAGTATAAACCAGTACAGACCAGTATAAACCAGTATAAACCAGTATAAACAACTAAACCAGTATAAACCAGTATGGACCAGTAGGGACCAGTATAAACCAGTATAAACTAGTATGGACCAGTATAAACAACTAAACCAGTATAAACCCGTATGAACCAGTATGGACCAGTATGGACTAGTATAAACCAGTAGGGACCAGTATAAACCAGTATAAACTAGTATGGACCAGTATAAACAACTAAACCAGTATGAATCAGTATAGACCAGTATAAACCAGTATGGACCAGTATAAATCAGTATAAACCACTATAGACCAGTATAAACCAGTATGGACCAGTATAAACAAGTAAACCAGTATAAATCAGTATGAACCAGTATGGACCAGTATGGCCTAGTATAAACCAGTAAGAACCAGTATAGACCAGTATAAACCAGTGTAAACCAGTATAAACAACTAAACCAGTATAAACCAGTATGGACCAGTATGGACTAGTATAAACTAGTATGGACTTGTATAAACCAGTATAGATCTCTGTAAACCAGTATAGACCAGTATAAACAACCAAACCACTACAAACCAGTATGGACCAGTATAAACCAGTATGGGTTACTATAGGCCAGTATAAACCAGTATGGGCTAGTATAGTTCAATATAAGCAACCAAACCAGTATAGACCAGTATAAACCAGTGTGGGGCAGCATAGACCAGTGTGAATCAGTTCAGAGCAGTATAGACCAGTATAAACCAGTATAGACCAGTAAACCCCGCCCGAACCCCCTTCCCAGTACGTCCCAGTCCCTCCCAGTAACGCCAGTATCCACTCTAAACCCCTCCCAGTCCAACCCAGTCCCTCCCAGTTTCTCCCAGTCCCTCCAAACAACACCCAAACCCTCTCCCAGTATATCCCAGTCCCTCCCAGTCCCTCCCAGTAACCCCAGTGTCCACTCTAAACCCCTCCCAGTCCATTCCCAGTCCATCCCAGTATATCCCAGTCCATTCCCAGTCCTTCCCAGTCCCTCCCAGTATATCCCAGTAACCCCACTATCCGCTCTAAACCCTTCCCAGTCCATCCCACTATATCCCAGTCCCTCCCAGTTCCCTCTAAACTCAACCCAAACCTTCTCCCAGTCCCTCCCAGTGCCTCCCAGTAACCCCAGTATGCATTGTAAACCCCTCCCAGTTCAATCCCAGTCCCTCCCAGTACAAACCAGTCCCATTTTCTCCCCAAAATCCCCATTTTTCACCCTAAAACCACCGCGTTTTCTCCTCCCAGTCCCTCCAAACCCTCTCCCAGTATATCCCAGTCCCTCCCAGTCCCTCCCAGTAACCCCAGTATCCATTCTAAACCCCTCCCAGTTCAATCCCAGTCCCTCCCAGTACAAACCAGTCCCATTTTCTCCCCAAAATCCCCATTTTTCACCCTAAAACCACCGCGTTTTTTCCTCCCAGTCCCTCCCAGTATATGCCAGTCCCTCCCAGTCCATCCCAGTCCATCCCAGTTCTATCCCAGTCCCATTCCCAGTCCCTCCCAGTACAAACCAGTACAAACCAGTCCCATTTTCTCCCCAAAATCCCCATTTTTCACCCTAAAACCACCGCGTTTTTTCCTCCCAGTCCCTCCAAACCCTCTCCCAGTATATCCCAGTGCCCTCCCAGTGCCTCCCAGTAACCCCAGTTCCCCGCAGGAGGGGGAGGGGCGCTGTTCCCAGCCCTGCCCCCGTTCCGGGGCCGGGGGGGGCTCGGGGCTCTCCTGGCTCGGCTCAGGGGGAGGGTCCTGGCGGCGGCGAGGTCCCAGTTATCCCACAGCCTGCTCACCGAGCGCAACTGGTGAGACTGGGACGGACTGGGATATACTGGGATATACTGGGATATACTGGGAGGCACTGGGACAGGGTTGGGGGGGATTGGGAGGCACTGGGAGGGAGCTAGGAGAGTGTTTGGGGGCACTGGGAGAAGGTTTGGGGGCACTGGGAGGGACTGGGAGTGACTGGGAGGGAACTGGGAGGGGTTTGGGAGTGACTGGGATTAACTGGGATATACTGGGAGGGACTGGGAGAAGATTGGAGGGCACTGGGATTAACTGGGAGGGAGATAGGAGAGTGTTCGCGAGCACTGGGAGAGAACTGGGATGGACTGGGAGAGAACTGGGAGTGATTGGGAGTGACTGGGATGGACTGGGATATACTGGGAAGGACTGGGAGAAGGTTGGAGTGCACTGGGATTAACTGGGAGGGAACTGGGAGAGCATTTGGGGGAGGTTTAGAGGGACTGGGATGGACTGGGAGGGAACTGGGAGGGACTGGGAGGAGGTTTGGGGCCACTGGGATATACTGGGATGGACTGGGATGGACTGGGAGAGACTGGGATGGACTGGGTTATACTGGGAGTAGTTGGGAGAAGGTTTGGGGTTGGTTTAGAGTTGATACTGGGACGGTTACTGGGATGGACTGGGAGGGACTGGGAGGGCCCTGGCGGCGGCGAGGTCCCAGTTATCCCACAGCCTGCTCACCGAGCGCAACTGGTGAGACTGGGAGCCACTGGGACAAACTGGGAGGCACTGGGATTAACTGGGATATACTGGGAGAGGGTTGGAGGGCACTGGGAGGCACTGGGAGAAGGTTTGGGGGGGGTTTAGAGGGACTGGGATGGACTGGGAAGGAACTGGGATGGACTGGGAGGGACTGGGATATACTGGGAGTGAACTGGGATGGACTGGGATATACTGGGAGAAGGTTGGAGGGCACTGGGAGGGAACTGGGAGAGCATTTGGGGGAGGTTTAGAGGGACTGGGATGGACTGGGAGGACACTGGGATGGACTGGGAGACACTGGGGTGGACTGGGAGCAACTGGGATGGACTGGGAGGGACTGGGATATACTGGGAGAGCATTGGGGGACACTGGGAGGGACTGGGAGAAGGTTGGGGGGGATTGGGAGGCACTGGGAGGGAGCTAGGAGAGTGTTTGGGGGCACTGGGAGGGAACTGGGATGGACTGGGATGGACTGGGAGGGGGTTTAGAGGGACTGGGATATACTGGGAGGGAACTGGGATATACTGGGATTAAGTGGGATTAACTGGGAGAAGGTTGGAGGGCACTGGGATTAACTGGGAGGGAGATAGGAGAGTGTTTGGGGGCACTGGGAGGGAACTGGGATGGACTGGGAGTGACTGGGAGGGAACTGGGATGGGCTGGGAGGGGTTTGGGGGGGACTGGGAGGCACTGGGATATACTGGGAGGGACTGGGATTAACTGGGAGGAAGTTTGGGGTTGGTTTAGAGAGGATTGGGAGCCACTGGGATGGACTGGGAGGGAACTGGGATGGACTGGGATTGACTGGGAGGGACTGGGAGCAGGTTTGGGGCCACTGGGATATACTGGGAGGGAACTGGGATGGACTGGGAGAGACTGGGATGGACTGGGTTATACTGGGAGTAACTGGGAGAAGGTTTGGGGTTGGTTTAGAGTTGATACTGGGAGGGTTACTGGGATGGACTGGGAGGGACTGGGAGGGTCCTGGTGGCGGCGAGGTCCCAGTTATCCCACAGCCTGCTCACCGAGCGCAACTGGTGAGACTGGGAGCCACTGGGAGGGACTGGGATATACTGGGAGGCACTGGGAGAAGGTTGGGGGGGATTGGGAGGCACTGGGAGGGAGCTAGGAGAGTGTTTGGGGGCACTGGGAGGGAACTGGGATGGACTGGGATGGACTGGGAGGGGGTTTAGAGGGACTGGGATATACTGGGAGGGAACTGGGATATACTGGGATTAACTGGGAGAAGATTGGAGGGCACTGGGATTAACTGGGAGGGAGATAGGAGAGTGTTCGCGCGCACTGGGAGAGAACTGGGATGGACTGGGAGGGGTTTAGAGGGACTGGGATATACTGGGAGGGACTGGGATGGACTGGGAGGGACTGGGAGCAGACTGGGATATACTGGGAGGCACTGGGAGAAGGTTGGAGGGCACTGGGAGGCACTGGGAAGAAGTTTGGGGGCACTGGGATAGGGTTCGGGGGAGGTTTAGAGGGACTGGGATGGACTGGGAAGGGACTGGGATATACTGGGAGAAGGTTGGAGGGCACTGGGACTAACTGGGAGGGAACTGGGAGAGCATTTGGGGGAGGTTTAGAGGGACTGGGATGGACTGGGAGGACACTGGGATGGACTGGGAGACACTGGGGTGGACTGGGAGCAACTGGGATGGACTGGGAGGGACTGGGATATACTGGGAGAGCATTGGGGGACACTGGGAGGGACTGGGAGAGGGTTTAGAGTGGATACTGGGGTTACTGGGAGGGTTACTGGGATGGACTGGGAGGGTCCTGGCGGCGGCGAGGTCCCAGTTATCCCACAGCCTGCTCACCGAGCGCAACTGGTGAGACTGGGACAAACTGGGACAAACTGGGAGGCACTGGGAGGCACTGGGAGAAGGTTGGAGGGCACTGGGACTAACTGGGAGGGAACTGGGAGAGCATTTGGGGGAGGTTTAGAGGGACTGGGATGGACTGGGAGGACACTGGGAGGGACTGGGAGACACTGGGATGGACTGGGAGTGACTGGGAGGGAAGTGGGATGGACTGGGAGTGACTGGGAGGGAACTGGGATGGACTGGGAGCGACTGGAAGAGAATTGGGATTGACTGGGATTAACTGGGAGAAGGTTTGGGGTTGGTTTAGAGAGGACTGGGGGACACTGGGATGGACTGGGAGGGGACTGGGATGGACTGGGATATACTGGGAGAAGGTTTGAGGGCACTGGGATGGACTGGGAGGGACTGGGAGTGAACTGGGATGTACTGGGAGGGACTGGGAACCACTGGGAGCAACTGCAGTGCACTGGGAGGGACTGGGATGCACTGGGAGCAACTGGGAGGAGGTTTGGGGCTAACTGGGATGTACTGGGATGTACTGGGAGAAGCTTTGGGGGTAACTGGGAAGGGCGTACCTTACCCGTACTGGTCCATACTGGTCCATACTGGTCCATACTGGTTTCAGGTTCCACTACGCCGCTCGGATCTGGGACGGCGTGAAGAAATCCTCAGCCCTGGCCGAATATGGTCGCTTACTGGGATGAACTGGGAGCACTGGGATGGACTGGGAGAGCCTCGCCGGACCAATAAAACCTCCGAGAAACGGCTCCTTGTGGTCTTCGTTAGCGACGGGCGTTAATTAATTACCTAATTAGCGTTGGAATAATTAATTATTCCTCGCCCTTAGCTCCGCCCCCTCCCTTCCCCTCACGGCTTCGCGCGCTTGGGAAAAGGGCGGGAAAATCCTCCCGGAGGACCAAGAACCACAAAGGCGAGGAGGACCCGCCGGCTAGAGCGGCTCTGTGCGCATGCTCAGTAACCCCAAAAATCCCCCCCTGGAGGACCACAAACCACAGAGAGGAGGAGACCCCCGCGGGTAGAGCGGCTCTGTGCGCATGCTCAGTACCACCACAACCCCCCCAAAACCATAGAGTCGAGGGGTGGATTTGCCAGAGCGCCCCCCAAGGCTGCTCTGAGGGGAGCTTCCGGTGCATGGCGGCGGCGGAGGCGATGCCGGAGATTCCCTTAACGCGAGTGGTGTCCGTGACGAGCTCGGACCCGGTGCGTTCGGTGCTCCCGGGGGTCCCGGGGGTCCCGGGGGTCTCGGGGGGCTCCGGGGGGCTCGGTGCTGAGGCTCCGCCATGTTTCCGCAGCGGCACCCGGCGGAGAATTTGCTGAGGCCTGACGATGGCGGGCGCTGGAGGGGAGCGGCGGCGGGGGAGAAACAGCTGAGCGTCGTGCTGGAGGTGTGGGGGAACTGGGATGGGACTGGGATGGACTGGGATGGACTGGGATGGGATTGGGGGGCAGTGGGAGGGACTGGGAGAGGATTGGGAGCGACTGGGAGGGACTGGGAATGGACTGGGAGGGACTGGGAATGGACTAGGACTGGACTGGGATGGATTGGGAGGCACTGGGAAGGGACTGGGAGGGACTGAGAATGGACTGGGAGGGACTGGGGGGAACTGGGATGGACTGGGATGGGATTGGGGGGGACCGGGATGGGAATGGGGGGCAGTGGGAGGGACTGGGGAGGGACTGGGAGAGGATTGGGAGCGACTGGGAATGGACTGGGAGGGACTGGGATGGGACTGGGATGGGATTGGGGGGCGCTGGGAATGGACTGGGAGCGATTGGGAATGAACTGGGGGGCACTAGGAAGGAAATTGGGATGGACTGAGGTGGACTGGAAGGCACTGGGAGGAACTTCTTTACAGATTTGAGAAGTTCTGGGGAGCCCCCAGTTGTTCCCAGTACCCCTTAAGCCCTTTCCCAGTACATCCCAGTATATCCCAGTACATCCCAGTTGCTCCTGGTTTTGGGGTTCTTGAGAGGCTTTTTTTGGGGGGCGGTTTCGGGTTTTTTGGGGTTTTTTTGGGGGGTATTTTTGAGTGTTATTTTAGGTTTTTTAAGAGTTTTTTAGGGTTTTTTGGGGGGATTTTTTTAGTGTTTTTGGAGCATTGTTGGGGGGATTTTTTGGGAATTTGGGGAGGGGTCCCAAACCTCTCAATAATTTTGGGGAGGGGTCCCACAGCTCAGGGCGGGGCTCCCAATTTTGGGATTTTTTTGTAATTTTTTGATGATTTTTTTCGGGTTTTTCTCATTTTTTCACCATTTTTTGGGGGATTTTTTTGGGGTTTTTTGCGATTTGGGATTTTTGGGGTTCAGGAATTTGGGGAGGGGTCCCGAACCCCCAGAATAATTTTGGGGAGGGGTCCACAGTTGGGGGAGGGGCTCCAAAGTTTGCTTTTTTTTTCATTTTTTTTACATTTTTTGAGGTATTTTGGTCATTTTTTGGGGGATTTTTTGGGGGTTTTTTGGGATTTGGGGTTTTTGGGGTTCAGGAATTTGGGGAGGGGTCCCGAACCTCTCAATAATTTTGGGGAGGGGTCCCACAGCTCGGGGGGGGGCTCCCAATTCTGGGATTTTTTGTAATTTTTTGACGATTTTTTTCATTTTTTTCTCATTTTTCGACCATTTTTTGGGGGATTTTTTTGGGTTTTTTGGGATTTGGGGTTTTTGGGGTTCAGGAATTTGGGGAGGGGTCCCGAACCCCCAGAATAATTTTGGGGAGGGGTCCCCCAGCTCGGGGGCAGCCCCAGGCCCATCCACTCTCTGCACATCGGCAACGACGGCGCTGCCTTCGTCGAGGTCCTCGCGGGAACCGCGGCAGGGGGAGACTTCCAGGTGAGATTTGGGGATTTTTTGGGAATTTTTGGGATTTTTTCATCATTTTTCACCATTTTTCATCATTTTTCATCATTTTTTCATTGTTTTTCATCGTTTTTCATTGTTTTTCCTGCGATTTTAATGGGGTTTTTTGCATTTATTCGGATTTTTTCCCAAATTTTTCCAATTTTTTTCCACTTTTAAACATTTTTAACATATTTTTTACCTTTTTTCACCCCAGGTTCTGCTCCCCACGGCAGCTCTGATGTCTCCGTCCGAGAGCCGCGCGGGAGCTGAGCTTCGCCGCGTGAGGATCTTTGGTCCTGAGAGTTTGGTGAAGAGTTCAGCCAAAGGGGCCTGGGACAGGATCAGGGTGGTGCTCACCCAGCCCTACTGCCAGGTGAGGATTCACACCAAAAATCACACAAAATTCACCCAAAAATTGCCCAAAATTTGCTTAAAATTTGACTGAAATTCGCCCAAAATTTGCCTAAAATTTGACCGAAATTCGCCCATAATTTGACTGAAATTCAACTGAAATTCAACCAAAATTCACCCAAAATTCACCCAAAATTTGCCTAAAATTTGCACAAAATTCACCCGAAATTCATCTGAAATTCACCCAAAATTCACACAAAATTTACACAAAATTTGCTCAAAGTTCACCCAAAATTTGCACAAAATTCACCCAAAATTCACCTAAAATTTACACAAAATTTGCACAAAATTTGCTCAAAGTTCACCCAAAATTCAATCGAAATTTGCCCAGAGTTTGTCCAAAATTCACACAAAATTCACACAAAATTCGCACAAAATTTGCCTAAAATTTGCACAAAATTCACCCAAAATTCACTGAAAATTCACCCAAAATTCACTCAAAATTTTCCTAAAATTCACACAAAATTCACACAAAATTCATCTGAAATTCAGCCAAAATTTACACAAAATCTGCTCAAAGTTCACCTAAGATTCACCCAAAATTCACCCAAAATTCGATCAAAATTTGCCTGGAGTTTGTCCAAAATTCACACAAAATTCACCCAAAATTCACACAAAATTTGGTGAAAAGTTCTGCCAAAGTGGCCTGGGACAGGATCAGGGTGGTGCTCACTCAGCCCTACTGCCAGGTGAGCCAAATTCACTAAAATTTGCCTAAAATTTGCATAAAATTTGCCTGAAATTTGCATAAAAATTGCCTGAAATTCGCCCATAATTTGACTGAAATTTGCCCATTATTCGGCCAAAATTCACTCAAAATTCACACAAAATTTGCCTAAAATTTGCCTGGGGAGCCCAAAATTCACCTGAGTGACCCAAAAAATTCACCTGAGTGACCCAAATTTTCCCAAATTTACCCAAACTGACCCCAAAGTGACCCAAATTTACCCCAAATTTACTCAAATTTACCCAAACTGCCCCCAAATTTATCCAAAAATTGACCCCAAACCGACCCAAATTAACCCAAATTTATCCAAATTTCCCAACATTTACCCAAAATTTCCCCAAATTTATCCAAATGGATCCAAAATTTACCCAAAAATTGACCCCAAGCCGACCCAAATTAACCCTAATTTATCCAAATTTACCCCAAAAATTCCCCAAATTCACCCAAATTTCCCCAAATTCACCCCGAATTTCCCCGAATTTCCCCAAATTTCCCCATTTTTTCCCTAATTTCCCCAAAATCTCCCCAAATTTCCCCAAAATTTCCCCAATTTCCCCCAATTTTTCCCAAATTTCCCCAAAATCTCCCCAAATTCACCCCAAATTTCTCCATTTTTTCCCAAATTTCCCCAAATTCTCCCCAAATTTCCCCAAATTTCCCCATTTTTCCCCAATTCTCCCCAAATTTCCCCATTTTTCCCCAATTCTCCCCAAATTTTCCCATTTTTTCCCAAATTTCCCCCAATTCTCCTCCCCCAGAGTCGCCCCTTTGGTCTCTCCTTCATTCGAGTCTTTGCTGCACCTGAGGAGGAGAAGAGCTCACCTGAGGGACAGGTGAGTGACCCAAAATTGTCCTGAAATTGTCCCAAAATTATCCCAAAATTGTCCTGAAATTATCCTTGAATTGTCTTGAAATTATCCTAAAATTATCCTAAAATTATCTTGAAATTGTCCCAAAATTATCCTAAAATTGTCCTTGAAATAACCCCAAAATTATCATAAAATTGTCCTAAAATTGTCCTAAAATTATCCTAAAAATATCCTGAAATTATCCTGAAATTATCCTAAAATTGTCCTGAAATTATCCTAAAATTATCCCAAAATTGTCCTAAAACTATCTTTAAATTGTCCTAAAATTGTCCTTGAAATGACCCCAAAATTATCATAAAATTATCCTAAAATTGTCCTAAAATTATCCCAAAATTATCCTAAAATTATCCTGAAATTGTCCCAAAATGATCCTAAAATTATCTTGAAATTGTCCTGAAATTGTCCTAAAATTGTCCTTGAAATGACCCCAAAATTATCATAAAATTGTCCTAAAATAGATCCCAAAGTGGCCCCAAAATTGTCCCAAAATTCTCCTGAAATTATCCCAAAATTGTCCAAAAATTATCCTAAAATTGTCCCAAAATTATCCCAAAATTATCCAAAAATTAGCCTAAAATTGTCCTAAAATTATCTTGGAATTATTCTGAAGTTTTCCTGAAAGTGTCCTTGAAATAACCCCAAAATTATCCTAAAATGACCCCAAAATTGTCCTGAAATTAATTATCCTAAAATTATCCTGAAATTGTCCTAAGATTATCCTAAAAGTGTCCCTAAAATTACCCCAAAATTAAGTGAAAATTATCCTAAAAGTGACCCCGAAATGACCCCTAAGTGACCCCAAAATTATCCCAAAAATGTCTCCAAAATTGCCCAAAAATTATTTTAGAAGTGACTCTGAAATAGTCCCGAAATTGTCCTAAAATTATCCCAAAATTATCCTGAAATGATTCAAAAATTGTCCTAAAATTATCCTAAAAATGTCCCCAAAGTGACTCCAAAGTGACCCCAAAATTATCCTAAAATTATCCAAAAATTATCTTAAAATTATCCTAAAGTTATCCTGAAATTGTCCCAAAATTACCCCAAAATTATCCCAAAATTATAATAAAATTATCATAAAATTATCCTAAAAATGTCCCCAAAGTGACCCCAAAATTATTGTAAAATAATTGCAAAATTAGCCTAAAATTAACCCTAAATTGTCTTAAAATTATCCCAAAATTGACTCCAAAATTATCTTAAATGTGACCCAAAATTATCCTAAAATTATCCTAAAAGTGACCCCAAAATTGCCCCAAATTCCTCCCAAATTTCCACCCCAAATCCCTGAATTCCCTCCCAAATTCCCCCCAAAAATCCCCAAATTTCCCCAAAAATCCCCAAATTTTCCTCCAAAAATCCCAAATTTCCCCAAAAATCCCCAAATTTTCCCCCAAAAATCCCCAAATTTTCCCCCAAAAATCCCCAAATTTCTCCAAAAATCCCCAAATTTTCCCCCAAATTCCCCGAATTTCCCTGAATTTTCTCCAAATTCCCCCAAATTTTTCCCATTAAAAATCCTTAATCTTCCCCCAAAAAAAAAAAAAAGCTCAATTCTTCCCCAAAAATCCCCAAATTTTTGCCAAAAAAAACCCCAAATTTTCTCCAAAATTCCCCAAAAATCCCAAAAAATTCTCAATTTTCCCCCTAAAAATCCCCAAATTTTTGCAAAAATCCCCCCAAAAATCCCCCGAATTTCCCAAAAAATCCCCAAAATTCCCCACGATTTCCCAAAAATCTCCCGAATTTTCCCAAAACATCATGAATTTTTAAAAAATTTCCCAAAATTTCCCAAATTTTCCCAAATTTTCCCAATTTCCCCCCCAGGTTCGCCGCCTCGGTCCTTCACCCTGCGGGAGGAGGAGGGGGAGGGGCAGAGCTCCCCCCGCCCCCCCGGGGCCTTCTTCTACCGCCCCTCCCCCACCCCCGGTGAGGCACTGGGGACACTGGGAGGGACTGGGAGGGACTGGGAGCAAACTGGGAGGGACTGGGAGGGACTGGGAGCAAACTGGGAGGGACTGGGAGGGAAAACCGTGGCGGTTTTGGGGTGAAAAATGAGGATTTTTGGGTTAAAAATGGGACTGGTTTGTACTGGGAGGGACTGGGAATGGATTGGGAGGGACTGGAAGGGACTGGGAACAAACTGGGATTGAACTGGGAGGGATTGGGACGGACTGGGAGGGACTGGGATGGACTGGGAGGGACTGGAAGGGACTGGGAATGGACTGGGATTGAACTGGGAGGGACTGGGAGGGACTGGGAATGGATTGGGAGGGACTGGAAGGGACACAAACTGGGATTGAACTGGGAGGGACTGGGAGGGACTGGGAACAAACTGGGATTGAACTGGGAGGGATTGGGAGGGACTGGGAGGGACTGGGAATGGACTGGGACAGACTGGGAGGGACTGGGAATGGACTGGGAAGGATTGGGATGGACTGGGAGGGACTGGGAATGGACTGGGACGGACTGGGAGGGACTGGGATGGACTGGTTTATACTGGGAGGGACTGGGAATGGACTGGGATGGGCTGGGACAGACTGGGAGGGACTGGGATGGACTGGGATGGATTGGGATGGACTGGGAATGGACTGGGAGGGAGTGGGAGAGGAGTGGGAGGGACTGGGATGGACTGGTTTATACTGGGAGGGACTGGGAATGGACTGGGATAGACTGGGACAGACTGGGAGGGACTGGGATTGGACTGGGAAGAAACTGGGAAGGACTGGGAGAGACTGGGAATGGATTGGGATTGAACTGGGAGGGACTGAGAGCAAACTGGGAGGGACTGGGAATGGATTGGGATTCAACTGGGAGGGACTGGGATGGAGTGGGAATGAACTGGGAATGAACTGGGAGGGACTGGGAGCTCATGTTGGTTTGTACTGGGAGTTCATGCTGGGTTATACTGGGAAATCAGACTGGTTTGCACTGGTCCATACTGGTTCATACTCGTTCATGCTGGTTCATGCTGGTTCTTACTGGTCCGTACTGGTTTATACTGGTTTATACTGGTCCGTACTGGTTTATACTGGTTTATATTGGTTTTTACTGGTCCATGCTCTTCTATACTGGTCTATACTGGTCTACACTGGTCCATACTGGTCCATACTGGTTTATACTGGTTTGTACTGGTCCATACTGGTTTATACTGGTCTATACTGGTCCATACTGGTTTCTCTCCCCAGACTCAGCTCAGAGCTCTCCTGGTCCCAGTTATGCTCTCGCTGCCCTTGGGGTCAAGGTAAGGAAACCCCAAAAAATCCCAAAATTTCTCAATTTTACCCCAAAAAATCCCAAAATTTCTCCATTTTTCCCCAAAAAATCCCAAAATCCAAAAAATTCTGAAAGGGAAACGCAAAAAAAATCCCAAAATTCTTAAATTTTACTCCAAAATTTCTCAATTTTACCTCAAAAAATCCCAAAATTCTAAAAGGGAAACGCAAAAAAAATCCCAAAATTCTTAAATTTCACCCCAAAAAATCCCCCAAAATCATGAAAATTCTGAAAGGGAAACCCCAAAAATCCCAAAAGAAAAACCTCAGAATCCTAAAAATCTCAAAAGGGAAACTCCAAAAACCTCAAATTTCACCCCAAAACCTCAACCTGGGACCCCAAAAAATCCTAAAAACCTCAGAAAGGAAATCCCAAAAATTCCAAATCCCACCCCAAAATCTCATCTGGGACCCGAAAACCTCACCCCAAAACCCCCGGGATTCCCCAAAAATCCCAAATTCCCCCCAAAATTTCCCCCAAAACAATCCCTAAAGTTCCCCCCCAAAAATCCCCAAATTTCCCCCAAATTTTCTCCAAAGATCCCAAAATTTTCTCCAGAGATCCCCAAATTCTCTCCTAAAATTCTCCAAAGATCCCCAAAATCCCCAAATTCTCTCTGAAAAAATCCCCAAATCCCAAATTCTCCCAAAAATCCCCAAATTTTCACCTAAAATTCCCCCAAAAATCCTTAAATTTTCCCCAAAAATCCCTGAGTTCCCCCAAAAAATCCCCAGATTTTCCCCTAAAAATCCCCAATTTTTCAAAAAATATCCCCAAATTTTCCCAAATTCTCTCCTAAAAGCCCTCAAAAATCCCCAAATTTTCCCAAATTTTTTCCCTAAAATTGCCCAGATTTTCCTCCCCAAAATCCCCAATTTCCCAAAACCCCAAAAATCCCAAAATTTCCCCAAAATTTTCTCATTCTAATTCTGATTTTTTCTTTTCTCAGCCCAAGCGCCTGGTGCCCCCCAAGCCCTGGGCCCCCAAAAATTCTGACCCAAATCCCAAAAATTCCGACCCAAATCCCAAAAATTCTGACCCAGATCCCAAAAATTCTGACCCAGATCCCAAAAATTCGGACCCAAATCCCAAAAATTCGGACCCAAATCCCAAAAATTCGGACCCAAATCCCAAAAATTCGGACCCAAATCCCAAAATTCGGACCCAAATCCCAAAAATTCGGACCCAAATCCCAAAAATTCGGACCCAAATCCCCAAAATTCGGACCCCAATTCTCCACCGAATTTGGGAAATTCCACCAAAAATTCTGGGAGTTCTCCCAAAAATTCCTCCCTGAATTTCGGAGTTTTGGCCCCGAATTTTCCCCCAAATTTTGCCTCAAATTCTGGGAATTCCAACCTGAATTCCTCAAAAAATTCGACCCCAAATTCCAAAAATTCTGCCGAGAATTGGTCCCTGAATTTTGGGAATTCCACCCCAAATTCTGCCGAGAATTTGTCCTCGAATTCCTCCCCAAGTTCCAAAAATTCCTCCCCAAATTCCAAGAATTCTGCCCCAAATTCGGCCAAGAACTCCACCCAAAATTCCAGAAATTCCAACCCAAATTCGCTCCTCAATTTTTGGGAATTCCTCCAAAAATTCCGCCCAAAATTCGGCCCAAAATCCCAAAAATTCCTCCCCAAATTCTGGGAATTCCGCCAAAAACTCTGCCCAAAATTTTGGGAATTCGGCCCAAAATTCCACACAAAATCCCAAAAATTCCACACAAAATCCCGGAAAATTCACCAAAAATCCTCCAAATTCCTCCCAAAACTCCACCCCAAATCCCAGAACTTCCAAAAATTCCCGAAATTTCCCAAAAATCCCCAAATTTTCTCGTTCTAATTCCAAAAATTCTGCCAAGAATTCCTCCCCGAATTCCAAAAATTCCGCCCCGAATTTGGCCAAGAGCTCCACCCAAAATTCCAAAAATTCTCCCCCAAATTCCGCCAAGAATTCCAAAAATCTCAACCCAAATTCGCTCCTAAATTTTGGGAATTTGGGCAAAATTCTGCCCAAAATTCCAAAAATTCCACCCAAAATTCGTCCCAAAATCCCAAAAATTCCGCCCAAAATCCCTAAAATTCCGCCCCAAACCCCCAAAAATTCCCCAAAAAATCCTCCAAATCCCTCCCCAAAACTCCTCCCCGAAATCCCAAAATTCCCAAAATTTCCCAAAAATCCCCAAATTTTCTCGTTCTAATTCTGATTTTTTCTCTCTTTTTTCCTCAGCCCAAGCGCCTGGCGCCCCCCAAGCCCCGCGGGAGCCCCCCCCCGAAAACAGCCCCGCCCGCCCTGGGCCCTGAATTTTGGGAATCCCAAAAATTCCCAAACTCAGCCCAAAAATTCCGACCCCAATCCCAAAAATTCTGACCCAAATCCCAAAAATTTGGACTCAAATCCCAAAAATTTGGACTTAAATCCCAAAAATTTGGACTCAAATCCCAAAAATTTGGACTCAAATCCCAAAAATTTGGACCTAAATTCCAAAAATTTTGACCCAAAATCCAAAAATTCCGACTCAAATCCCGAAAATTTGGACTCAAATCCCAAAAATTTGGACCCAAATTCCAAAAATTCTGACCTAAATTTGAAAAATTTGGACTCAAATTCAAAAAATTTGGACTCAAATCCCAAAAATTTGGACTCAAATCCCAAAAATTTGGACTCAAATCCTAAAAATTTGGACTCAAATCCCAAAAATTCAGACCCAAATCCCAAAAATTTGGACTCAAATCCCAAAAATTTGGACTCAAATCCCAAAAATTCAGACCCAAATCTCAAAAATTCTGACTCCAATTTGGGGAATTCGGCCCCAAATTCTGACCTAAATTTGGGGAATTTGGCCAAAAATTCCTCCTCGAATTTTGGGAATTCCTCCCCAAATTTGGCCAAAAATTCCACGAAAAACTTCTCCCCGAATTCCAAAAATTCTGGCAAGAATTCCTCCCCGAATTCCAAAAATTCCACCCCGAATTTGGCCAAGAACTCCGCCCAAAATTCCAAAAATTCTTCCCCAAATTCCGCCAAGAATTCCAAAAATTCCAACCCAAATTCGCTCCTAAATTTTGGGAATTCCTCCAAAAATTCCGCCCAAAATTCGTCCCAAAACCCCAAAAATTCCACCCCAAACCCCCAAAAATTCCCCAAAAATCCTCCAAATTCCTCCCGAAACTCCTCCCCGAAATCCAAAAATTCCCAAAATTCCCAAAATTCCCCCAAAAATCCCCGAAATTCCCCAATTTTGGGGGGCGTGGTGCTGGCCCTGAGTGGATTCCAGAACCCTCTGCGCTCTCAGCTCCGAGCGGCGGCCGTGGCCATGGGGGCTCAGTACCGCCCCCTGTGGGGCCCCGACTGCACCCACCTGGTGTAGGTAACTGGTTTATACTGGTTTGTACTGGTTTATACTGGTTTGGACTGGTTTGGAATGATTTATACTGGGAGGTTGTACTGGTTTGTACTGGGAGCTCACCGTGGCCATGGGGGCTCAGTACCGCCCCCTGTGGGGCCCCGACTGCACCCACCTGGTGTAGGTAACTGGTTTATACTGGTTTGGACTGGTTTGTACTGGTTTATACTGGTTTGGACTGGTTTGGAGTGATTTATACTGGGAGGTTGTACTGGTTTGTACTGGGAGCTCACCGTGGCCATGGGGGCTCAGTACCGCCCCCTGTGGGGCCCCGACTGCATCCACCTGGTGTAGGTAACTGGTTTATACTGGTTTGTACTGGTTTGTACTGGTTTGGACTGGTTTGGACTGGTTTGGACTGGTTCGGAATGGTTTGGAGTGGGAGGTTGTACTGGTTTGTAATGGGGGCTCAGTACCGCCCCCTGTGGGGCCCCGACTGCACCCACCTGGTGTAGGTAACTGGTTTATACTGGTTTGTACTGGTTTGTACTGGTTTGGAGTTGCTTGTACTGGGAATTCATTGAAATGCATTGTACTGCTTTGTACTGGTCTGTACTGGGAGCTGAGAGTGGTTTATACTGGGAGATTAGACTGGTTTGTACTGGGTGTTCATTGCAATGGGTTGTACTGGTTTATACTGGTTTGGACTGGTTTGGAATGGTTTATACTGGTTTGGACTGGTTTTGAGTGGTTCGAACTGGTTTGGAATGGTTTGAACTGGTTTGGAATGGTTTGAACTGGTTCGGAGTTGTTTGGAATGGTTTGGAATGGTTTAGAGTGGGAGATTATACTGGTTTATACTGGTTTATAATGGTTTGGATTGGGAGCTCATTGTAATGCATTGTACTGGTTTGTACTGGTTTGTACTGGGAGCTCACAGTGGATTATGCTGGGAGACTAGAGTGGTTTGTACAGGGAGGCCATTACAATGGGTTGTACTGGTTTATACTGGTTTGGAGTGGTTTATACTGGTCTATACTGGTTTGGACTGGTTTGGATTGGTCTGTACTGGGAGGCCATACTGGGAGCTGACCACACCCATTTTTTGGGATTTTTTTGGAATTTTTTGGGGATTTTTTGGGATTTTTTGGGATTTTTTTTGATCTTTTGCCATTCCAGCTCTTGAACTCTCCAGGTCATACTGGGAGGTTATACTGGGCTATACTGGATTATACTGGGAGCTCAAACTGGGATGTTATACTGGGTTATACTGGGCTGTACTGGGAGCTGACCACGCCCATCTTTTTTATTTTTTGGGGTTTTTTTTTGGTTTTTTTAGGTTTTTTTGCTATTCCAGTTATGCATTTTTTTGGATCCCTAAGGTCATACTGGGAGGTTATACTGGGCCATACTGGGAGGTTATACTGGGCGATACTGGGAGCTGACCACGCCCATTTTTTTGGTGTTTTTTGGGAATTTTTTGGGATTTTTTTGGGATTTTTAAGAAATTTTTCAGCATTGCAGGTGTGCATTTCCTTGAATCCTTGAGGCCGCACTGAGAGCTTAAACTGCTTTATACTGGTTTATACTGGGAGGACATACTGGGATGTTCTACTGGGTTATACTGGGAGCTGACCACACCCTTTTTTCTAGATTTTTTGGGGAATTTTTTGGGAATTTTTTTTTTAATTTTTAAAAAATTTTTTTGGCATTCCATGTGTGCATTTTCTTGAAACACTGAGGCCATAGTGGGAGGCCATACTGGGCTATACTGGATTATACTGGGAGCTCAAACTGGGATGTTATACTAGGTTATACTGGGAGCTGACCACGCCCATTTTTGGGGGATTTTTTGGGGATTTTTTTGGGATTTTTTGGGAATTTTTTTGAATTTTTTCCCATTCCAGTTGTGTGTTCTCTCAGAACCACCAAGGCCATACTGGGAGGTTATACTGGGAAGCCATATTGGGTTATACTGGGTTATACTGGGCTGTACTGGGAGCTGACCACGCCCATTTTTTGGGGCTTTTTTTGGGAGTTTTTGGGAATTTTTTGGAATTTTTTTTTTATTTTTTAAAAATTTTTTGGCACTCCACGTGTGCATTTCCTTGAATCCTTGAGGCTGTAAACTGCTTTATACTGGTTTATACTGGGAGGCCATACTGGGATGTTGTACTGGGTTATACTGGGCTGTACTGGGAGCTGACCACGCCCATTTTTTGGGCTTTTTCCCGTTCCAGGTGTGCGTTCTCGCGGACCCCGAAGGCCACACTGGGAGATTATACTGGGTTATACTGGATTATACTGGGAGGACATACTGGGATGTTCTACTGCGTTATACTGGGAGCTGACCACACCCTTTTTTCTGGATGTTTTGGGGAATTTTTTGGGAATTTTTTTTAATTTTTAAAAAAATTTTTTTGGCATTCCATGTGTGCATTTTCCTGAAACGCTGAGGCCATAGTGGGAGGCCATACTGGGCTATACTGGATTATACTGGGAGCTCAAACTGGGATGTTATACTAGGTTATACTGGGAGCTGACCACGCCCATTTTTGGGGGATTTTTTGGGGTTTTTTTTGGGATTTTTTGGGAATTTTTTTGAATTTTTTCCCATTCCAGTTGTGTGTTCTCTCAGAACCACCAGGGCCATACTGGGAGGTTATACTGGGAAGCCATATTGGGTTATACTGGGTTATACTGGGCTGTACTGGGAGCTGACCACGCCCATTTTTTGGGATTTTTTGGGGATTTTTTGGAATTTTTTGTTAATATTTTTTGATCTTTTGCCATTCCAGCTCTTGAACTCTCCGGGTCATACTGGGAGGTTATACTGGGCTATACTGGATTATACTGGGAGCTCAAACTGGGATGTTGTACTGGGTTATACTGGGATGTACTGGGAGCTGACCACGCCCATTTTTTTTTATTTTTTGGGGGTTTTTTTTAGGTTTTTTTGCTATTCCAGTTATGCATTTTTTTTTAGATCCCTAAGGTCATACTGGGAGGTTATACTGGGCCATACTGGGAGGTTATACTGGGCGATACTGGGAGCTGACCACGCCCATTTTTTTGGGGTTTTTTGGGAATTTTTTGGGATTTTTTTGGGATTTTTAAGAAATTTTTCAGCATTGCAGGTGTGCATTTCCTTGAATCCTTGAGGCCGTACTGAGAGCTTAAACTGCTTTATACTGGTTTATACTGGGAGGACATACTGGGATGTTCTACTGCGTTATACTGGGAGCTGACCACACCCTTTTTTCTGGATTTTTTTGGGAATTTTTTGGGAATTTTTTTTCTTTTTTTTAATTTTTTTGGCATTCCATGTGTGCATTTTCCTGAAACGCTGAGGCCATAGTGGGAGGCCATACTGGCCTATACTGGATTATACTGGGAGCTCAAATTGGGATGTTATACTAGGTTATACTGGGAGCTGACCACGCCCATTTTTGGGGGATTTTTTGGGGATTTTTTTGGGATTTTTTGGGAATTTTTTTGAATTTTTTCCCATTCCAGTTGTGTGTTCTCTCAGAACCACCAAGGCCATACTGGGAGGTTATACTGGGAAGCCATATTGGGTTATACTGGGTTATACTGGGCTGTACTGGGAGCTGACCACGCCCATTTTTTGGGGCTTTTTTTGGGAGTTTTTGGGAATTTTTTGGAATTTTTTTTTTATTTTTTAAAAATTTTTTGGCACTCCACGTGTGCATTTCCTTGAATCCTTGAGGCTGTAAACTGCTTTATACTGGTTTATACTGGGAGGCCATACTGGGATGTTGTACTGGGTTATACTGGGCTGTACTGGGAGCTGACCACGCCCATTTTTTGGGCTTTTTCCCGTTCCAGGTGTGCGTTCTCGCGGACCCCGAAGGCCACACTGGGAGATTATACTGGGTTATACTGGATTATACTGGGAGGACATACTGGGATGTTCTACTGCGTTATACTGGGAGCTGACCACACCCTTTTTTCTGGATGTTTTGGGGAATTTTTTGGGAATTTTTTTTAATTTTTAAAAAATTTTTTTGGCATTCCATGTGTGCATTTTCCTGAAACGCTGAGGCCATAGTGGGAGGCCATACTGGGCTATACTGGATTATACTGGGAGCTCAAACTGGGATGTTATACTAGGTTATACTGGGAGCTGACCACGCCCATTTTTGGGGGATTTTTTGGGGTTTTTTTTGGGATTTTTTGGGAATTTTTTTGAATTTTTTCCCATTCCAGTTGTGTGTTCTCTCAGAACCACCAGGGCCATACTGGGAGGTTATACTGGGAAGCCATATTGGGTTATACTGGGTTATACTGGGCTGTACTGGGAGCTGACCACGCCCATTTTTTGGGATTTTTTGGGGATTTTTTGGAATTTTTTGTTAATATTTTTTGATCTTTTGCCATTCCAGCTCTTGAACTCTCCGGGTCATACTGGGAGGTTATACTGGGCTATACTGGATTATACTGGGAGCTCAAACTGGGATGTTGTACTGGGTTATACTGGGATGTACTGGGAGCTGACCACGCCCATTTTTTTTTATTTTTTGGGGGTTTTTTTAGGTTTTTTTGCTATTCCAGTTATGCATTTTTTTTTAGATCCCTAAGGTCATACTGGGAGGTTATACTGGGCCATACTGGGAGGTTATACTGGGCGATACTGGGAGCTGACCACGCCCATTTTTTTGGGGTTTTTTGGGAATTTTTTGGGATTTTTTTGGGATTTTTAAGAAATTTTTCAGCATTGCAGGTGTGCATTTCCTTGAATCCTTGAGGCCGTACTGAGAGCTTAAACTGCTTTATACTGGTTTATACTGGGAG
Organism: Acanthiza pusilla; assembly: GCA_036630365.1. Classification (NCBI taxonomy): domain Eukaryota; kingdom Metazoa; phylum Chordata; class Aves; order Passeriformes; family Acanthizidae; genus Acanthiza; species Acanthiza pusilla. The sequence goes on from JAXCHO010000319.1 coordinate 76,127, forward strand.
GACATACTGGGATGTTCTACTGCGTTATACTGGGAGCTGACCACACCCTTTTTTCTGGATTTTTTTGGGAATTTTTTGGGAATTTTTTTTCTTTTTTTTAATTTTTTTGGCATTCCATGTGTGCATTTTCCTGAAACGCTGAGGCCATAGTGGGAGGCCATACTGGCCTATACTGGATTATACTGGGAGCTCAAATTGGGATGTTATACTAGGTTATACTGGGAGCTGACCACGCCCATTTTTGGGGGATTTTTTGGGGATTTTTTCGGGATTTTTTGGGAATTTTTTTGAATTTTTTCCCATTCCAGTTGTGTGTTCTCTCAGAACCACCAGGGCCATACTGGGAGGTTATACTGGGAAGCCATATTGGGTTAGACTGGGTTATACTGGGCTGTACTGGGAGCTGACCACGCCCATTTTTTGGGGCTTTTTTTGGGAGTTTTTGGGAATTTTTTGGAATTTTTTTTTTATTTTTTAAAAATTTTTTGGCACTCCACGTGTGCATTTCCTTGAATCCTTGAGGCTGTAAACTGCTTTATACTGGTTTATACTGGGAGGCCATACTGGGATGTTGTACTGGGTTATACTGGGCTGTACTGGGAGCTGACCACGCCCATTTTTTGGGCTTTTTCCCGTTCCAGGTGTGCGTTCTCGCGGACCCCGAAGGCCACACTGGGAGATTATACTGGGTTATACTGGATTATACTGGGAGGACATACTGGGAGGTTAAACTGGGTTATACTGGGCTGTACTGGGAGCTGACCACGCCCATTTTTTGGCTTCCAGGTGTGCGTTCTCCCGGACCCCGAAGGCGGCGCAGGCTCGGCAGCTCGGGGGGGTCCTGGTGGGCCCCGAGTGGATTTGGGAGTGTCAGAGGAGGGGGCGGAGACTGCCCTGCGGCCCGTAAGCCACGCCCACTTCCGGGAATACGCCCTGATAGGCCACGCCCACCTGGGGATCCACAGAAGTAGGCCACGCCCACCTGGGGACACATAAAGATTGGTCACGCCCACATAGAGACAATCCCAGGTTGGCCACGCCCACCCCAGGACATGTCCTTGTTGGCCACGCCCACCTGGGGACACGTCTGGGTTGGCCACGCCCACCTAGGGACACATAGGAATAGGTCACGCCCACTTGGGGACATGTCCTGATTGGCCATGGCCACATCTGAATTGGCCACGCCCACCTGGGGAGACACAGAAGTAGGCCACGCCCACCCGGGGGGACACAAATACATAGGCCACGCCCATTGGGGACATGTCCGTATCGGCCACACCCACCTGGGGGACACACAATGATTGGCCACGCCCACTAGGGACAAGCCCAGATTGGCCACACCCTTTAATGGACACACCCACGTAGGCCACACCCACTCAGGGCGGAGCCACAAGAGGTCGCGCCCTCTGTGGGCGTGGCTTCCTCACCTGTGCCCCTCCCCCTCAGGTACCTCCTGGATGGCTCCGCCTCCTCTGACAGCGAGGGGGAGGAGCCTGAGGATGCCCCGCCCCCTTCACCTAATATGGAAGAAGGGGCGGAGCCTGTGGAGATTGACTCGCCGGTGACTCCGCCCCCTGCGGCGCCGGCCACGCCCCCCGAGTCAGGTGACAGCGACGGCCAATCGGAGTGAGTTGGGGGAAGGGGGCGGGGCCATGCTGGGATATACTGGGAGGTCATACTGGGTTATACTGGGATGGACTGGGAGTTCAAACTGGGATGTACTGGGAGGTTATACTGGGATGGACTGGGAACTCAAACTGGGTTATACTGGGAGCTCAGACTGGGTTATACTGGGGTGTACTGGGCGGCCGTACTGGTTTATACTGGGAGGTCATAGTGGTTTATACTGGTCTGTACTGGTTTATACTGGTACATACTGGTTCATACTGGTCCATACTGGTTTATACTGGTCTGTACTGGTCCAAACTGGTCCATACTGGTCCATACTGGTCCATACTGGTCTCTCCCCAGCTCTGACCCCTACGGAGGCTCCACTGAGGAGAACAGCGAAGATGAGGAGGGGGAGGGGCTGCCCATCCCCCCTCTGCCCGGTGAGTGCCCCGCCCCCTCCTGGCCACGCCCCTTCCCTTGGCCACGCCCCTATTGTGGCCACACCCTCCTGGGCACGCCCCTTCCCTTGGCCACGCCCCTTTATTGTCCACGTGTCCTGTCCCCACTCAGGCCACGCCCCTTTATACACACAGGCCATGCCCCTTCCATGGCCACGCCCCTTTGTTGTCCATAGGCCACGCCCCTTCATCTGGCCTTGCATCCGCTTAGGCCACGCCCCTTTCTCTCCCCTAGGCCACGCCCCTTTATTGTCCACAGGTCATGCCCCTTTGGCCGCGCCCCTTTGTTGTCCATAGGCCACGCCCCTTCCCCTGGCCACGCCCCTTTATTGGCCACAGGTCATGTCCCTTTGGCCACGCCCCTTTGTTGTCCATAGGCCACGCCCCTTCCTCTAACCTTGCCCCCTCTCAGGCCACACCCCTTTCTCTTCCCAGGCCACACCTCTTCCTCTGGCCACGCCCCTACTTAGGCCACGCCCCTTTCTCTCCCCCAGGCCATGCTCCTTTATAGTTCACAGCCACGCCCCTTCCTCTTGGCCACGCCCCTTTATTGCCCACAGGTCACTCTCTTTACTCTGGCCACGCCCCTTTCTCTTGGCCACGCCCCTTTATAGTCCACTGACCACGCCCCTTTCCCTTGGCCCCGCCCCTTCACGGTTTCATAACAGCCCCAAAAATTCAAGATTTTGTCCCAAAATTTCCCCAAAATTTGGGATTTTCCCCCAAAAATCTGGGGTTTCCTCCCAAGATTTACTCAAAATTTAAATTTTTTCCCCAAAATTTAAAACTTTCCCCCAGGATTTCCCAAAAATTTGGGATTTCCTCTCAAGATTCCCCTAAAAATTGAGATTTTCTCCCCAAAATTTGGGATTTCCTCCCAAGATTTACTCAAAATTTAAGATTCTTCCCCAAAATTTAAAACTTTCCCCCAAGATTTCCCCAAAATTTGGGATTTTCTCCCCAGATGTCCCCAAACCTCCCTAAAATTTGGGATTTTTCCCCAGAATTTGGGATTTTTTTCTCAAGATTTCCCCAAGATTTCAAATTTCCCCCCAAGGCTTCCCCAAACCTCCCCAAAATTCAGGATTTTCTCCCCAAAATTTGCAATTTCTCCCCCAAAATTTGGGATTTCTCCCAAAAATTTGAGATTCCTCCCCAAAATTTCAGATTTTTCTCCCAAAACTTTGCAGTTTCTCCCAAAAATTTGGGATTTCTCCCCAAAAAATCTCTGATTTCTCCCCAAAAATCTGAGATTTCTCCCCAAAATTTCCAATTTCTCCCCAAAAATCTGAGATTTCTCCCCAAAATTTCCAATTTCTCCCCAAAAATCTGCAATTTCTCCCAAAAATTTGGGATTTTTCCAAAAAAAATCTCAGATTTCTCCCCAAAAATTTTGGATTTCTCCCAAAATTTCCCAAATTTCCCCAAAAATTTGCGATTTCTCCCCAAAATTTACAATTTTCCGCCAAGATTTCCCCAAAATTTGACATTTCTGCCTCTCCCGAATCCCCAAATCCTCCCAAAAATGACCCCAAACACCCCAAAAATTTAGGATTTTTTCCCTCCTAGGCCCCGCCCCCTTTCCCCTCAGGCCCCGCCCCTTTCTCCCTAAGCCCCGCCCCTCCCCCACCCATTTTTTCCCATTTTTTCAGATTTTTTCCAAGACAAAACTTTCTTTTTTCACGGCGAATTCGCGGCTGGGGAGGAGCGGCAACTGCGGAGATTCGCCGTGGCCTTCGGGGGGTGAGACTGGGAGCACTGGGAGGGACTGGGATGGACTGGGAGGGACTGGGAGGGACTGGGAGGAGAAAACTCGGCGGTTTTTGGGTGAAAAATGAGGATTTTAGGGTTAGAAATGGGACTGGTTTGTACTGGGAGGGACTGGGATGGACTGTGATGGACTGGGAATGGAGTGGGAGGGACTGGGAGGCACTGGGAGGGACTGGGAATGAACTGGGAGGGACTGGGGAGCACCGGGAGGGGATTGGGATAAACTGGGAGGGACTGGGAATGAACTGGGAGGAACTGGGGAGGGACTGGGAATCGACTGGGGATGGACTGGGGGGGACTGGGAATGGACTGGGATGAACTGGGAGGGACTGAGAATGAACTGGGATGGACTGGGGGGCACTGGGATGGACTGGGAATGGAGTGCGAGGGAACTGGGAATGAACTGGGAGGGACTGGGAGAGGACTGCGATTGGACTGGGATGGACTGGGATATCAGACTGGTTATACTGGGAGCACTGAGAGGGACTGGGAGCCCAAACTGGTCGGTACTGGTCCACACTGCTCCGTACTGGTCCAGACTGATCTATGCTGGTCTGTACTGGCCCAAACTGGTTTATACTGGTCCATACTGGTCCAAACTGGTCCAGACTGATCTATGCTGCTCTGTACTGGTCCAAACTGGTTTATACTGGTCCGTACTGGTCCAGACTGGTCCGTACTGGTCCAGACTGGTCCGTACTGGTCCATACTGGTCCAAACTGGTCTGTACTGGTGCAGGACCCTGGCTCCCTACATGGACGACTCGGTGACTCACGTGGTGACCGCGCAGGACTGGGACCCTGCCTTCGACCAGGTGGGCGTGGCCTCTGCGGGTGGGCGTGGCCTATTTGGGGCATTGTATATTGGGTGGGCGTGGCCTATTTGGACCGTGGTATATTGGTGTGGGCGTGGCCTATTTGGACCGTGGTATATTGGGTGGGCGTGGCCTATTTGGGCCGTGGTTTATTGGGTGGGCGTGGCCTATTTGGGCCGTGGTTTATTGGGGTGGGCGTGGCCTATTTGGGCCGTGGTATATTGGGTGGGCGTGGCCTATTTGGGCCGTGGTATATTGGGTGGGCGTGGCCTATTTGGGCCGTGGTTTATTGGGTGGGCGTGGCCTATTTGGGCCGTGGTTTATTGGGTGGGCGTGGCCTATTTGGGGTGTTGTATATTGGGTGGGCGTGGCCTATTTGGGCCGTGGTTTATTGGGGTGGGCGTGGCCTATTGATGCATGGCCTGAATTAGGTGGGCGTGGCCTATTTCAGGGGGTGTGGCCTATTAGATCTGTGGTCTGTTGTGTGGGTGTGGCCTATTTGGGTGGGCGTGGCCTACTTGAGGAGGCGTGGCCTATTCAAAGGGTGGCCTGTTTGGGGTGGGCGTGGCTTATTTCAGGAGGTGTGGCTTGCTCGGAGTGGGCGTGGCCTACTTGGAGTGGCTGTTGCCCCTTTGAGAGGGTGTGGCCTATTGAGGGTGGGCGTGGCTTGGCGGGGTGGGCGTGGTCAGTTTAGGATGGGTGTGGCCTATTTGAGGAGGTGTGGCCTGCTCTGGTGGGTGTGGCCTCTTCAGGGTATAATCTATTGGGTGGGTGTGGCCAGTTTGGAGTGGGCGTGGCTTGTTTTGGGTTGCCTGTTCAGGGTGGGCGTGGCCTATTTGATGTGTGGACATTTTGAGTGGGCGTGGCCTATTCGAGGAGGTGGGGCCTGTCCGGGTGGGCGTGGCCTGCTCGAGATGCTGCCCAATTTGGGGGTGGGGGTGGCCTGTTCAGGGTGGGCGTGGCCTACTTGAGATGTGGCCTAACTGGGTGGGCGTGGCCTATTGGCATGGCCTTTTTGGGTGGGTGTGGCCTACTCGAGGGGGCGTGGCTGTTCAATGTGTGGGTTATTCTGCGGTGGGCGTGGCCTGTTTAGGATGGGTGTGGCCTGTCCAGGATGGGTGTGGCCTATTCAGGGTGGGTGTGGCCTACTCGAGGGGGCGTGGCCTGTTCAATGTGTGGGTTATTCGGTGGGCGTGGCCTGTTTAGGATGGGTGTGGCCTATTCAGGGTGGGCGTGGCCTATTCAGGGTGGGCGTGACCTCTGTGAATGAACCCTAAGCCCCGCCCCCCCAGGCGCTGGAGCTCCGCCCCTCGCTGACCTTCGTGCGCCCCCATTGGCTGCTGCTCTGCGGGGAGAGGCAGCGCCCCCTGCCGGCCGCGCCCTTCGCCGTCGTGCCCCGCGCGTGACGTCATCGGTGACGTCGCAATGACGTCATCATCGCCGTGACGTCATTTCCTTTTCCCCTCCCCCCCGTTTCCCCTCAGTTTAAGTAATTTGGAGTAGAAAATAAAATGAAGTTTTGGATGAAGAATTAAAGTGGGCGTGGCTTTTGTGGGGGGGAGGGGCAGGCGTCCAATTAACGGCGTGTTAATTAGTAATTAATGGGTGGCGAATACTAATTTTTAAATGTTAATGAATGCTAATAGTAATTTTTGTAATGACTAATTGTATTGCAATAGCAATTAATTGTTACAATATAAAAATATTGTAATGGTAATTAATGATATTAACGACTACTAATATAAAAATATTAATAAATTTGTATTTTAATTGCATTTTTAAAATATATTTGCATACCTATTGCAAATTTTAAGAGCAATTTTAAAAAGTAATTTTAAAAATGTATTTATATTATAAATTTGTAATTAAAAAAGATTACAGATTTTAAATATATATTTCGAAAATACACGTTAGGCATCTGTAACGATGTTAAAAAATTATATTTTATATCTACGGCTAATTAAAAAATATAAATCTGCGATTAAAAATTACACATTAGGTATCTATAGAATATTTTTTTAAATTTGTATTTTATATCTGCAAATAATATAAAAATACATATTTTTAACCTGTAATTAAAAAATATACATTAGGTGTCTATGCAATATTAGAAAAAAATTTATTTTATATTTACAACTATTTTTTAAAATAGGAAAGATCTTAATATAGACAAAAAAAATATTTAGAATAGAATTTTATTTTATAAAAATATTTAAACATTTTTCTAAAAAATTAAATTCTGTAATAAATGGTGTTTTCTTAAAGGCGTTGCCCCTTTAAGGCGGACCCCACCCCACGATCGCCCCTTTAAATCCCGGGCCCCACCGCTTCCCATTGCCCTTTGAAGGCGCATCGCCGCTTTAAGCGTCCCCACTCCGCACCATTGCCCTTTTAAACGCGCCACGCCCTTTTAAGGCGCTAAGCCCCGCCCCTCTCCCCGCCTCTTAAAGCGGCCGCGCATCTCCGTGTGGGGCCCACCGCCGCCATGTTGCTCCGCCGGCTCCCCGCCGTCTCTGTCGCGATAGGGCGCGGAGTCGCGACAGCGGCGGGGGCGGGGCGACAGCTGCTGCTGCGACAGGTGAGTGCTGAGGGGGGGGCGAGCCCAATTTGGGGTTTTAATTAGGGAAAAGGGGCGGGAAAGCCTTGGGGTCAAAGGTTAGTGGGGGGGGGAATTTGGGAATTCGTGAGGGGAAATTGGGGAAATTTTGGGGGGTCGTGAGGAAAATAAAATTTTGGGGGGTTCTGGAGGGGATTTGGGGAAATTTTGGGGGATTTTTGAGGGATTTTCAGGAATTTTGAGGGATTTTGGGGTGGGTTTTGGGGGGTTTGGGGGAGTTTTCATGAGGGGAATTGGGGTTTTGGGGGAGTTTTCGTGAGGGAATTTGGGGAAATTTTGGGGAGTCGTGAGGAAAATAAAATTTTGGGGAGTTTTGGAGGGGTTTTGGGGGAATTTTGAGGGATTTTGGGGTGTGTTTTAGGGTTTTTTGGGTTTTGGGGGAGGTTTTGAGGGGCTTTGGGGGAGTTTTCGTGAGGGGATTTGGGGAAATTTTGGGGGGTCGTGAGGAAAATAAAATTTTGGGGGGTTCTGAAGGGGTTTTGGGGGAATTTTGGGGGATTTTTGAGGGAATTTGGGGTGTTTTGGGGCAGTTTTGGAGGGTTTTTGAGGGATTTTGGGGTGTATTTTTAAGGGTTTTTGCGGTTTTGGGGGAGGTTTCGAGGGGTTTAGGGCGATTTGGGGATTTCATGAGGCGATTTGGGGAGGTTTTGGGAGGTCCTGAGGAAAATTTATTTTTGGGGGATTCTGGAGGGGTTTTGGGGAAATTTTGGGGGATTTTTGGGGATGTTTTGAGGGATTTTTGGGTGAGTTTTTTGCGGGGAAACACCGCAGATTTTGGGGCTGTTTTAAGGGATTTTTTGGGGTATCATCGCAGGATTTCGGGGCTTATTTCAAGGGATTTTGGGGCAGGATTTTGGGCTATTTTAAGATTTTTTTTTCTGGGGTATCACCGCCGGTTTTGGATTTATTTCAAAGGTTTTTGGGGCAGGATTTTTGTGGGAATCACCACAGGATTTTGGGGCTATTTCACGGGATTTTTGTGTTATTTTACGGATTTTTTTTCTGGAGAATTACCGCAGGATTTTGGGGCTATTTCAAGAGTTTTTTGGGCTATTTTAAGGGATTTTTCTGGGGATCACTGCAGGATTTTGGGGCAATTTTGGGGTTATTTCAAGGGATTTTGGGGCGGAATTTTTTGGGGAATCGCCGCAGGATTTCGGGGCTGTTTTAACAGATTTTGGGGCAATCTCGGGGCCACTTCAAGGGTTTTTTTGGGATGGGATTTTTGGGCAATTTCCAGAGATTTTGGGGCTATTTCAAGGGGTTTTGGGGTGGGATTTTTGGGCTATTTTAAGGTGTTTTTTCTGGGGAATCACTGCAAGATTTTGGGGCTATTTCGGGGCCATTTCAAGGGTTTTTTGGGGCAGGATTTTGGGGCTATTTCAAGGGATTTTGGGGCAGGATTTTCTGGGGAATCACCGCAGGATTTTGGGACTATTTCAAGGGATTTTGGGGTGGAATTTTTTTTTTTTGAATCACCGCAGGTTTTGGGGCTATTTCAAGGGATTTTCGAGGTGGGATTTTTGGGGCTATTTCCAGGGATTTTGGGGCAATTTCGAGGCTATTTCAAGGCATTTTCAGGGCAGGATTTTGGAGCTATTTTAAGGGATTTTGGGGCAATTTTGGGGCCATTTCAAGGGATTTCCGGGCGGGATTTTTGAGGCAATTTTGGGGCCATTTCAAGGGCTTTTGGGGCGAGATTTTGGGCTATTTTCCAGAGATTTTGGGGCCATTTCAAGGTATTTTGGGGCCATTTCAAGGTATTTTGGGCGGGATTTTTGGGACCATTTCAGGGGATTTTGGGGCAATTTTGGGGCCATTCCAAGGGTTTTTTTTGGGTGGGATTTTTGGGGCTATTTCCAGAGATTTTGGGGCAATTTCAAGGCTATTTTGGGGCGGGATTTTTGGGCTATTTCAAGGGATTTTGGGGCAATTTTGGGGCCACCTCAAAGCTTTTTTGGGGTGGGATTTTTGGGGCTATTTCAATGAATTTTGGGGCAATTTCAGGGCCATTTCAAGGTACTTCAGGGCGGGATTTTTGAGGCAATTTTGGGGCCATTTCAAGGGCTTTTGGGGCGAGATTTTGGGGCTATTTCCAGAGATTTTGGGGCCATTCCAAGGGCTTTTCGGGGTGGGATTTTTGGGGCTATTTCAAGGGATTTCGGGGCAGGATTTTGGAGCTATTTTAAGGGATTTTGGGGGCAATTTTGGGGCCATTCCAAGGGCTTTTCGGGGTGGGATTTTTGGGCTATTTCAAGGGATTTCGGGGCAATTTTGGGGCCATCTCAAGGGTTTTTTTTGGGCCGCAGCTCTTCGAGGCCTCGTCCTGCACCTACACCTACATTTTGGCCGACGCCGGCACGGGCGACGCCGTCATCATCGACCCCGTGCTGGGAAACGGTGCCCCGAGACCTGCGGCTGCTGCGGGAGCTCGGCCTCACCCTGCGCTACGCCGGTACTGCCCCTTTAAGAGCGCTTAGGCCACGCCCACAGCCCTCCGACCACGCCCACAAGGTGTTTTTAACATGTACTGCCCCTTTAAGGCTCTTTAAGCCCCGCCCACAAACAGTTTTTAGGAGTACTGTCCCTTTAAGAGAGTTTAAACCACGCCCACAGCCCTCAGGCCACGCCCACAAGGTGTTTTTAACATGTACTGCCCCTTTAAGAGCGCTTAGGCCACGCCCACAGCCCTCAGGCCACGCCCACAAGGCGTTTTTAACGTGTACTGCCCCTTTAAGAGCGTTTAGGCCACGCCCACAGCCCCCAGACCACGCCCACGAGGTGTTTTTAACACGTACTGCCCCTTTAAGAGCGTTTAGGCCACGCCCACAAGGTGTTTTTAGAATGTACTGCCCCTTTAAGAGCGCTTAGGCCACGCCCACAAGGTGTTTTTAACATGTACTGCCCCTTTAAGAGCGTTTAGGCCACGCCCACAGCCCTCTGGCCACGCCCACAAGGTGTTTTTAACATGTACTGCCCCTTTAAGAGCGCTTAGGCCACGCCCACAAGGTGTTTTTAGAATGTACTGCCCCTTTAAGAGCGCTTAGGCCACGCCCACAAGGTGTTTTTAACATGTACTGCCCCTTTAAGAGCGTTTAGGCCACGCCCACAGCCCTCAGGCCACGCCCACAAGGTGTTTTTAAAATGTACTGCCCCTTTAAGAGCGTTTAGGCCACGCCCACAAGGTGTTTTTAGAATGTACTGCCCCTTTAAGAGCGCTTTAGGCCACGCCCACAGCCCTCTGACCACGCCCACAAGGTGTTTTTAACATGTACTGCCCCTTTAAGGCTCTTTAAGCCCCGCCCACAAACAGGATTTAGGACTACTGTCCTTTAAGAGCATTTAGGCCACGCCCACATTCCTCAAACCACGCCCACTTTAAAAGGTACTGTCCCTTTAAGAGCATTTAGGCCACGCCCACGTTCCTCAAACCCCTCCCACAAAGTATTTTTTCAAAGTCCTGTCCCTTTAAGAGCATTTAGGCCACGCCCACATCCCCCAAACCACGCCCACTTTAAAAGGTCCTGTCCCTTTAAGGGTCTTTAGGCCACGCCCACATTCGCAAGCCACGCCCACAAAGTATAAGCCACGCCCACAATCGAATGAAGAAAGCGTGGCCCCTTTAAGACCTTTTTAAGCCACGCCCACATTTCCAAAGCCACGCCCACCAACCGCTCTAAGCTACTGGGAGTGAACTGGGACTTACTGGGATCAAACTGGGGAGCACTGGGAGGGAACTGGGATCTAATGGGGCTTACTGGGAGGCACTGGGCCTTACTGGGATCTACTGGGAGTGAACTGGGGAGCACTGGGAACCCACTGGGACATACTGGGATCGAACTGGGAGGCACTGGGAGTGAACTGGGCCTTACTGGGACTTACTGGGATGGAACTGGGGAGCACTGGGAGTGAACTGGGAATGAACTGGGGGGCACTGGGAGGCAGTGGGATTGAACTGAGACACTGGGAGTGAACTGGGCCTTACTGGGGCATACTGGGAGGCACTGGGATCTACTGGGACTTATTGGGAGCGAACTGGGAGGCACTGGGATCCTACTGGGACTTACTGGGATCTACTGGGAGTGAACTGGGGAACACTGGGAGGGCACTGAGATTTACTGGGAGGCACTGGGAAGCCACTGGGACTTACTGGGAGACACTGGGACTTACTGGGATTGAACTGGGATTGAACTGGGGAGCACTGGGCCTTACTGGGATCGAACTGGGAGGCACTGGGACATACTGGGAGTGAGCTGGGATCGAACTGGGAGGCACGGGGAGTGAACTGGGAGACACTGGGAGGCACTGGGCCTCACTGGGACATACTGGAACTTACTGGGATGGAACTGGGCCTTACTGGGACATACTGGAATTTACTGGGATGGAACTGGGCCTTACTGGGACATACTGGAATTTACTGGGATGGAACTGGGCCTTACTGGGACATACTGGGAGTGAGCTGGGATCGAACTGGGAGGCACGGGGAGTGAACTGGGAGGCAACTGGGAGACACTGGGAGGCACTGGGCCTTACTGGGACATACTGGAATTTACTGGGATGGAACTGGGCCTTACTGGGACATACTGGGAGTGAGCTGGGATCGAACTGGGAGGCACGGGGAGTGAACTGGGAGGCACTGGGAGGCACTGGGCCTTACTGGGACATACTGGAATTTACTGGGATGGAACTGGGCCTTACTGGGACATACTGGGAGGCACTGGGAGGGCACTGAGAACCCACTGGGCCTTACTGGGAGGGCACTGGGAGCTACTGGGACTTATTGGGAGTGAACTGGGAGGCACTGGGATCCTACTGGGCCTTACTGGGATCTACTGGGAGTGAACTGGGGAACACTGGGAGGGCACTGAGATTTACTGGGAGGCACTGGGAAGCCACTGGGACTTACTGGGAGTGAACTGGGATTTACTGGGATCGAACTGGGATTGAACTGGGGAGCACTGGGCCTTACTGGGATCGAACTGGGAGGCACTGGGACATACTGGGAGTGAGCTGGGATCGAACTGGGAGGCATGGGGAGTGAACTGGGAGGTACTGGAGTGAACTGGGAGGCACTGGGCCTTACTGGGACATACTGGAACTTACTGGGATGGAACTGGGCCTTACTGGGACATACTGGGAGTGAGCTGGGATCGAACTGGGAGGCACGGGGGTGAACTGGGAGGCACTGGGAGACACTGGGAGGCACTGGGCCTTACTGGGGACATACTGGAATTTACTGGGATGGAACTGGGCCTTACTGGGAGTTACTGGGAGGCACTGGGAGGGCATTGAGAACCCACTGGGCCTTACTGGGAGGGCACTGGGAGCTACTGGGACTTACTGGGAGTGAACTGGGAGGCACTGCGAATCCCCTGGGCCTTACTGGGAGGCACTGGGACCGAACTGGGACAGACACCCCATAGGGCTTCCCCCGTGACGTCACCCCCCCTGAGGCGCTGACGTCACCGCGCAGCCAACACGCACTGCCACGCGGATCACGTGACCGGCTCGGGGGCGCTGCGGCGCGCGCTCGGCTGCGCCAGCGCCATCTCCAGGGCCAGCGGCGCATGCGCAGATCGCCTGCTGGGGGAGGGCGACGAGCTGCGCTTCGGGGCCTTCGTGAGAGACTGGGAGGGACTGGGAGCGACTGGGAGGGGCTGGGAGGGACTGGGAGGGGATTGGGGGGAGTGGGAGGGGATTGGGAGGGACTGGGAGGGACTGGATAAACTGGGAGCGACTGGGAGGGGACTGGGAGGGGATTGGGGGGATTGGGAGGGACTGGGAGGGGACTGGGGGGGACTGGGAGGGGATTGGGGTAAACAGGGAGGGGATTGGGAGGGGATTGGGGGGGAATGGGAGGGACTGGGAGGGACTGGGAGCGACTGGGAGGGGATTGGGAGGGGATTGGGAGGGGATTGGGGGGGAACGGGAGGGACTGGGGAGGGAGTGGGAGGGACTGGGAGGGGATTGGGAGGGGATTGGGGTAAACTGGGAGGGACTGGGAGGGACTGGGAGGGACTGGGAGGGGAGTGGGGGGGAATGGGATAAACTGGGAGGGACTGGGGAGAGACTGGAGGGGACTGGGATGGACTGGGAGGGGATTGGGAGGGACTGGGAGGGACTGGGAGGGGATTGGGGGGGAATGGGAGGGACTGGGAGGGATTGGGAGGGGATTGGGAGGGACTGGGAGGGAATTGGGATAAACTGGGAGGGACTGGGAGCGACTGGGAGGGGATTGGAGTAAACTGGGAGGGACTGGGAGGGGATTGGGAGGGACTGGGAGGGGAGTGGGGATAAACTGGGAGGGACTGGGAGCGACTGGGAGGGGATTGGGATAAACTGGGAGGGACTGGGAGTGGATTGGGGGGCAGTGGGATGGGACTGGGAGGGACTGGGAGGGACTGGGGAGGGACTGGGAGGGGAGTGGGATAAACTGGGAGGGACTGGGAGGGGATTGGGAGGGACTGGGAGCGACTGGGAGAGAGCTAGGGAGGACAGGGAGTGATTTTTGGGTTCCCCTGCCCTATTTTTTGGGGTCCCTGACCCATTTTCGGGGGTCCCTGATCCGAATTTGGGGTTTTTTGGGTCCCCGATCCATTTTTTGGGGTCTCTCCCCCATTTTTTGGGGTCCCTCCCCCATTTTTTGGGGTCCCTGACCCATTTTTTGGGGTCCCTGACTCATTTTTTGGGGTCCCAGACCCATTTTTTGGGGTCCCTGCCCCATTTTTGGGGTCCCTGACCCATTTTCGGGGGTCTCTGACCCATTTTTCGGGGTTTTTTCGGTGTCCCTGACCCGTTTTTTGGTGTCCCCAGGCGCTGCGCGTTGTCCCCACCCCAGGCCACACCCCAGGCTGTGTCACCTTCGTTCTGGACGATTCCTCCATGGCCTTCACCGGCGACGCTCTGCTGATCCGCGGCTGCGGCCGCACCGACTTCCAGCAGGGTACTGGGACGGACTGGGAGGCACTGGGAGGGACTGGGGGGAAAAATCCGGGGGTTTTAGGGTGAAAAATGAAGATTTTGGGGTGAAAAATGAGGATTTTAGAGTGAAAAATGAGGATTTTAGAATGAAAAATGAGGATTTTTAGGGGGGGAAATGGAGATTTTGGGATGGAAAGGGGACTGGTTTATACTGGGAGGGACTGGGAGGGACTGGGGGGAAAAATCTGGAGGTTTTAGGGTGAAAAAATGAGGATTTTGGGGTGAAAAATGGGGATTTTAGGAGCAAAAATTGGGATTTTAGGGATGGGAAGGAGACTGGTTTATACTGGGATGGACTGGGAGGGACTGGGAGGGACTGGGTGAGTTGCCATGGCAACAGTAGGAGACAGTGCCCATTCCCATGGTGACAGTGTTCTGTTGCCATGGTGACCATAGTGACAATGACAAGTCCTGCAGTAACCACAGTGACATTTCCCCGTTACCATGGTGACAGTGACCGCGATGCCAATGTCCCGTTGCCATGGTGACCATGGTGACGGTTGCCATGGTGACCGTGTCCCTGTCCCCAGGCTGTGTCCACACCCTGCACCGCTCCATCCCCACAGTGACCACAGTGACATTACCCCGTTACCATGGTGACAGTGGCGACACTGCCTGGTTGTCATGGTGACGGTCACCATGGTGACACTGACCCGTTGCCATGGTGACCGTCCCCAGGCTGTGCCCGCACCCTGCACTGCTCCATCCCCATAGTGACCACAGTGCCATTACCCTGTTACCATGGTTACCGTGATGCCAATGTCCCGTTGCCATGGCGACCGTGGTGACAGTGTCCGGTTGCCATGGTGACGGTTTGCCATGGTGACCGTCCCCAGGCTGTGCCCGCACCCTGCACCGCTCCATCCCCACAGTGACCATGGTGACATTTCCCCGTTGCCATGGTGACACTGACCATGGTGGCACTGTCCCGTTGCCATGGCGACCATGGTGACGGTTGCCATGGTGACCGTCCCCAGGCTGTGCCCGCACCCTGCACTGCTCCATCCCCACAGTGACCACAGTGACATTACCCCGTTACCATGGTGACAGTGGCGACACTGCCTGGTTGTCATGGTGACGGTCACCATGGTGACACTGACCCGTTGCCATGGTGACCGTCCCCAGGCTGTGCCCGCACCCTGCACCGCTCCATCCCCACAGTGACCATGGTGACATTTCCCCGTTGCCATGGTGACACTGACCATGGTGGCACTGTCCCGTTGCCATGGCGACCATGGTGACGGTTGCCATGGTGACCGTCCCCAGGCTGTGTCCACACCCTGCACCGCTCCATCCCCACAATGACCATGGTGACATTACCCCGTTACCATGGTGACAGTGGCGACACTGCCTGGTTGTCATGGTGACGGTCACCATGGTGACACTGACCCGTTGCCATGGTGACCGTCCCCAGGCTGTGCCCGCACCCTGCACCGCTCGGTCCACGAGAAGATCTTCACTCTGCCCGAGAGTTGCCGAATCTTCCCAGGGCACGACTATGCAGGTGGGGGCGGGGCCTGGGGGGGCGGGGCCTGAGGGGGCGGGGCCCGAGGGGGCGGGGCCTGAGGGGGCGTGGTTAACGGAGTGGGATTGAACTGGGAGCTGACTGGGATGGACTGGGAGGGAGTGGGAATGGATTAAAATGGGACTGGGACAGGCTGGGATGGGACTGGGATGGACTGGGATGAACTGAGAATGAACTGGGATGCACTGGGATGGACTGGGATGAATTGGGAGGGCACTGGGATGGACTGAGAATGAACTGGGATGGACTGGGAGGGACTGGGATGAATTGGGAGGGCACTGGGATGGACTGAGAATGAACTGGGATGGACTGGGAGGGACTGGGATGAACTGGGATGGACTAGGACAGACTGGGAGGAACTGGGATGGGACTGGGACAGACTGGGAGGAACTGGGATGGGACTGGGACAGACTGGGATGCACTGGGAATGGACTGGGATGGACTGGGGATGAACTGGGATGGGACTGGGATGGGACTGGGAGGGGCTGGGACAAACTGGAATGAACTGGGATGAACAGGGATGGAGTAAAATGGGACTGGGATTGAACTGGGAGCTAACTGGGATGGACTGGGAGGGACTAGAACGGGATTGGGAGGGACTGGGACAAACTGGGATGGACTGGGATGAATTGGGAGGGAACTGGGATGGACTGGAATGGAACTGGGATGGACTGAGAATTAACTGGGATGGACTGGAATGGAACTGGGATTGAATGCATGCACTGGGGCAAACTGGGATGAACTGGGAATGGACTGGGATGTACTGGGAGGGACTGGGAGTTAACTGGGATTGAACGGGGAGCTAACTGGGATGAACTGGGAGGGATTGGGATGAACTGGGATGGAACTGGGATTGAATGCAATGCAACTGTAACAAACTGGGATGAACTGGGACAGACTGGGATTGAACTGGAAATGAACTGGGGTGAACTGGATTGAACTGGGACAAACTGGTCTAAACTGGGAGCCGCAGGGCACACGGAGTCGACGGTGGGGGAGGAGAAGCTCCACAACCCTCGACTCAAACTGGGCCAGGACCAGTTCGTGGAGCTGATGGGGAAACTGGGACTGCCCCGGCCCCGGCTGATGGGTGAGACTGGGAGCACTGGGACGGACTGGGAGGGACTGGGACGGGACTGGGACGGGACTGGGAGGGACTGGGAGGGACTGGGAGGGACTGGGACGGGACTGGGAGGGACTGGGAGGGGATGGGGTGGGATTGGGAATCAACTGGGATAAACTGGGAGGAACTGGGAGGGGACTGGGGGGGACTGGGACGAACTGGGAATGAATTGGGATGGACTGGGATTGATTAAAATGGGACTGGGATGGACTGGGATGGGATTGGGAATGAACTGGGATGGAACTGAGATGTAACTGGGACCAAACTGGGATGAACTGGGACAAACTGGGCTGAACTGGGATAAACTGGGAGGGGCTGGGATGGGATTGGGATGGAGTGGGACAAACTGGGATGGACTGGGACGAACTGGGCCAAACTGGGATGGAACTGGGATGAACTGGGACCAATCTGGGCCAAACTGGGATGGAACTGGGGTGCACTAGGGCAAACTGGGATGGAACTGGGATGGACTAGGGCAAACTGGGATCAAACTCGGCCTAACTGGAATGGAACTGTGGGATGAACTGGGATCGGTCTGGGACAATTGTGGGTGAACTGGGATGGAACTGGGACAGAACTGGGATGGGACTGGGACTAACTGGGACCAAACTGGGCCCAAACTGGGATGGACTGGGACCAAACTGGGCCAAACTGGTCTGAACTGGTCCGTACTGGTCCTCACTGGTTTCCTCAGACGTCGCCGTCCCTGCCAATCTTCGCTGTGGGATCCAGGACGAGCCTTAGCCACGCCCCCTCCGCCCAAACCACGCCCCCTTCGATTAAACCACGCCCCCCTCCATTGAAAACTATGCCCCTCGAGGCCACGCCCCCCCTCGGCGCTGGCCCCGCCA